>JALHSO010000036.1:0-26931 GCA_022984855.1 Dimocarpus longan
TTTCCAGCGGACCCAGGGCCGTGCTCGCGGTTACCTCATCTAAGCTCGCAAATACATCTGCGACAACGACAGAGACACTGTTTTTTGTTGATCCGCTTGCAAAATGATCAACGCGGTGCTGGTGTTCAACAACAACGGCCAGCCGCGACTAACAAAATTCTACACGCAACTGGTATCCTGCGACAACCTCACGGACTAGCACATTCACAAGCTAACGACTGCCCAGGACACAGCAGTCCAACAGCGCCTCATATCCGAGATCTTCACCCTCGTTTCCGCCCGCCCAAATTCCGCCTGTAACTTCCTGCCTCTACCTCCTCTGCTCGCGTCCACCTCTTCCACAGACTCCAATGACGCCCCATCTCTCGTGACAATTCGACACTATGCGACGCTCTACTTCATCGTCATCTCTACCTCCACTGAATCTCCTCTCGCACTTCTGGATCTGATTCAGGTCTTCGTAGAGGCGCTGGACAGGCTGTTCGAAAATGTGTGCGAGTTGGATCTGATCTTCAATTTCGAGACGCTACATGCTGTGCTTGGAGAGATGATAGTAGGCGGGTCGTGGTTGAGACGGGACTGGAAAGGGTAGTGGAAGGAGTCAAGAGTCAGGGAAGAGTGGCGAAGAGGCCTGTGAATGAGAGCAGTCGCGGAGCGGGGATTGGACTCTGGGCAGGACGTTGAGAGAAGAGCAAACTCGGCGACGATATGCTTACTGGAAATCAAGCCAGGAGGAGAAGAGCTGCAGACCCGCTCAGTTTGCATGCATGCCATTTGAGACCACGCGATGGGTAAGACATACATATGTCCAGCTGCCAGTACTGTTCTTGCTGGAACACTGGTAGTGACGCTTAGTGCCTGCATACATGTCACTGAGCTCTACTTCAGATGCTGGATCAGGACGATATACAAGTGCGCGTTCCTTTACGCAGCAACATAGGCACTGCCAGATCAAACGCGCGCTCCACTGGGCGACTTCCGAACAATACACAAGGATTCTTTGTCATGACGACTCGAGAAGTAGACCGCCAAATTGATCGCACAAAGCACTTTGGACAGAAGCATAAACGAAATCCTTATTGGCCCTTGTACTCGGGCCTTTGTTCATTTGAGACAAGACCTGTCAAAGAGAGATAAAAGGTCCAGGTCGCCCCACCGCCAAGGAGTCGCATACTCAGATCAGCAGTTAGTGAGAACGATTGAGTCGCTTCAACCACGAGCTCTTGCTGGCCAAGATCTCCCGATCGTGTCATCAACTCACTAAACGCGCAACTTACATCTATTCAATTTGCAATACACGAAGCACTAAACATGACTAACAAGCCACTTCCATCGCTTCCCCGAAGCACCATTCTTAGGCAGGCCTTTCCAACAGGTCTATCAAGTAACGGCCCCTCGAGCCCCGCTCGAACGACGTTCAGTACTTATACCGCCTTCAGTACCGCGACTCGCACAACCAGAGGCAGCCCTTAGCAGAACACCACGAAGCAGATCCCGACGAGCCTTTGAGAAGTTTCTCCAGCATCGCCTTGCTAAGAAGGCCAAGAAAGCCTTGACGAAGATGATGGGTATCAAGAAGCAACGTGGATTCAGCGTCATGAACGTGAAATCTTCGGACAAGCGTGTTACACAGACGGACGTCGTTGATGTGCCTTCTACAGAGAGCAACAACCGAGCCTCAGTTACTCCGAGCATCTGCATTACGAATCCCTCCACTCGAGGCAACAAGCGTACGACATTCATGATCCATCAAGGTCGTACTGCTACGCCACCGCCTCCAGAGCGCATAGCGCCTCGGATGGCCATCCACCTGTCACCACAGTTCACTCACCAACCTACACAGCGATGACATCCGTTGCAACCTTGTCTGTTGCGCCGAGCGCTGTCCCAAGCTCTGTTGCCTCCGACGACTTCCCTGGTCAAGTCAATCCAGTTCGAATAGCATCTCGGGACAGTAGACGACTGACTGCGCAGAATCTCAACCAAGTCGATGGCATCAATAGCGGAAACTCTAGACGGCTGACAGCCAGCTTCAGGAAATCGTGGATCCCAGACCGCCCACCGACGATCAGTGCCCTTCCATATCGAGCACCATTGGCTTCAGAGCCATTCGAGAGACCTGCAAATGAGTATGTCTCGGATCACGACCGCCGTATGCATCAGAACAGACTCGCTTCCCGCATTTTCGATCGACACTACCATCACTGATGTCGAGCAGGACACAGCAGACGCTCGTAATGCTGCGGCCGCGGCGCTAGAGGGCAAAGTAAGTTTTTCTCCACCTCGCAAAGACTCTATTCCAGTATTTTTGGACAGAGCCAGAGATACCACACATACCGCGCCTGCTTCCTCTAACCCGACACAGGCTCCAAAGGGCAAAAATGCAGCAGCACTCCATGTTCAGCAGAATCTTGAGGCCGCCAGGCAAGCTTCAACGCCCGCTCTTGCTGTACCAGCATTTCTGGCTGAGCCAGCGTCCACGCATGCTCACAGCAGCAAGCGATACACGGCATACAATCCTCTCGATGCACCAAAAGTTCTCCTAACCCAAGCACAAGATGCCATCAATCTGCCAACCCGTCTTCCTCCAGCTGACGCCCGCCATAGCCGCCGCCACAGTAGACTCTACCAAAGAGTGGACCAAGCCAACTTTGACACGCAGTCGCAGAGCAGCAACGACAGCCTGGCGGATCTCCATACCGACTCTCAGCTATGCCGGAACCTTTGAGAACTTCTGCTTCTCCTTCAAATGCTTCAACTTGGGCAACGACAAATGCTGGCGATCGAACTTCTCACGCATCCGCTGCCACTGAGGCATCATCCCAATGGGAGACCGAAGGCAGTAGCACGCCACAAATGGACAAAACCTTCAGCTTCGCTCATCCTCGCCCTCGCCTCCAGTCCCAACCGAGCTCCAGCGTTCCCGCCGCCTCGCAACCTTCCAATACCACCAACACCACATCCCCAATCTCCCATGGTAGACCCTGCAACCATGACCTCACCACCTACATGCGCAGCTCAAGCTGGCAGGACAGCTATGGGGAGACACTCTATCGATCATTCTATTGCTGGAAGCCAACATCACTGTCCTGGTTGCAACTGTCAACGGTCAACAGCAACAACAACCACAGAAGAAGGCCCCACTGATGGGCTTCTTGACGCCTGAGAGAAAGAGGAAGATTGTCGCTGCTATTACCAAGGAGGAGTACAGGACCCCTTGGAATGACGAGAAGTGAGAGCTAAATGTGGCTTAGACTGATATGGAGCCGCTGCATAGGGATAGATTATAAGGTAAGAATACCGCTCGACTTCATCATTTTCCTCATTCTTGACTTGTGATCTCACAGTTTCTCAAGTGCATGTATAGTACTCGAATCCTGGAACATCTGACTTTCTTTCTAAGATAGGTAGAGACACGATCTGTACTGAGGCATTCGCTTGCCAAGAACGCCGCAAGGATGCATGGTGACTCACTTCACCCACTTGTCTCTTTCCAAATTATCACCAACGGCTAGCAATTATCTATTGCAGCGACAGACATGGCGAATGAAGTCGCGTCTCAACAGCCAGCGTTAGCTTCAAAAGGTTCTGACATTGGGTCCTGGCATTGGACTCGCTGTGTCTGAACCATAATCACAGCTACTTCTCTTGCCAATTGCAACAATGAAGAAAAGCGAATACCCAGAACCCCTTTCCTTCCCTCCCAAAAGCGGTCATCACAAGCAGTCAATCATCATCTTACACGGTCGAGGCTCCACTGCTCAAAAGTTCGCACAGCCTTTACTCGACCTCTCAACACCAAAACATGGCAGAATCCAAGACAAATTCCCAAACGCCAAGCTCATCTTCCCAACTGCATCGAAGCGCCGTGCCATCGTCTACAACAGAAGTCTCACAAATCAATGGTTCGATAACTGGTCGCTCGACAAACCACAGCATCGTATTGATATTCAGTATGAAGGTCTTCGCGAGACTGCAGAGTACATTCACTCCCTTCTACGTTCTGAGATTGATGAAGTTGGTGCAAAAAACGTCATACTTTGGGGACTCAGTCAAGGTGGCGCGGCTTCTCTTGTAGCGATGTTGCTTGGGAAGGCGAGTGGATTGCCGCTTGGATTGGGATGTGTACTTGGCTGCCTTTGCGAAAGGAAATGGAGGAGTCTGTTGAGTCAGACCAGGCTGACGACATTTTCGAAGTGGACGACGATGATCCATTCGGCAGCGCAGATGATTCCGCTCTGAAGGTGGAACTGAGCGCTTTTGAGAAAGCTGTCGCTTGTCTGAGAGATCTATTGAATCTTCGAGATACCACAAAGCACAGGAAATGCTTGGGCATACCAGTCTTCTTGGGTCACGGCGAGCAAGATGACGCGTACCTTTGTATTTGTTTGAAGAGTCTACGGCATTCCTTAACTTGCTCGACGTTGATACGACGTCCAAATCGTAACCCTGAACTTGGACACTGGTATTCGCAGAGTATGATCTCCGATACTCTGGATTTCGTTGAGGAGAAGACGGGCTGGAGTAAGCAACCGGGTTCATAGAGAGGCACACAATCAATGCAGGCTTGAGTTGATGAAGCATCATCAGGCCGGAGACAAGATCTGACTTCGCGCAGAGATTTTGGCAAAGACGTAAGCGTACAATTCAAGATTTTTATCTCAATCTCCGTTGAATCCTCTCATTTCTATCGTTCCTCTGGGTATCAAGCAACGCATTCTCTCCAGTTTTCATATCCAATTCATATCATTATTGTTGAGAAAGACCAAGTCTTCTTTCCAAGATAAGGCACCTGCTCCTGGTTTTCCTCATCTTACGCGCCAACAAGGCCAACACTCCCAGCCGCTCTCTTAGGTACCCAGCCACGTCTATCCCTGCCGGTCCTACCCCTTTCCAAGCCAGTTGTACTTCAGAGCACCAACTAAGCGTTCCACATTGCCCTGGGGCAGGTCGCCCGTTTGACAACTGGCCACCACGTACAAGCATTGCAACATTCTCGCAACTGTCTCCGTGACTTCGCTGGATCCATGGAAACGGTCGCTGGAGGCTGAGGTGGCTGTGATGTGGCGGAGAAAGATCCTGGTCCCCAATGGTGAATTGAGATGTGGCATGCTGGTTCCAAAAGATCCTGCTGAGGTGTTGGACGTGGCTCGGCTCCGCGATGCGAGAGACATCGCGCCTCCAGATCCTGCGGTGCTAGCTGCGTCCTAGAAGCGTGGAGGTCTGAGAATTGAAACTAGCCAGTCTGGGACTGAGACTTCCTGCTGTTCCTGGACGTTCAGCTCCTGTGGTTGCTGGGTCGCTGCGGGCATGCTCTCGTCCCACCTTTGCTAGGGAAGTTGCTCATGTCTGGCGATATGCCACCGGCATTTATATTCTCTAAGGACAGTCGGCTGAAGATGTTCATAAGACTTTCGTGCTTGGGAAGGATGACTTCGTCGCGGAATGTGATCAGAGTTATTCGTCGAATCTTCCAATTCATCGTGAAGATTGGGTGGCTTGCTTGTGCCACCGCTGAGGAGGGTCGATCGTCTGATTTGAGTGCTTCGGGATGGCGCCCAGAACTCTTGGGCTTCTCGGGCACTCATGAGATTACCTCGGCCTTTAAATTCGAGCTCGAGTGGAAGAAACACAGCTTGTAGGAAAGGCAGAATTGCCCCATATACGCCGGTCCCACATTTCGACAAGATGGGTCACAAGTCTATCGTCAGGAACACCTCGTAGTGTTTGGGCAAGAGAGCTGAATCCCAGTCTGCAAAAGTTCTCTCACGTCTTCAAACGAGAACGATCGGTGACCTCCGCTGAATGCAGCGGCGAACATGCACACTGACCAAGGCATTGAAGTCTTCAATCGCGTTCTCAGGCTTTCGCCAGAGAAGAGATTCAATAGCCGTGCTTTCAGCAACGGCCACGCATCGTCGGGTCCAATTCCAGGAAGTCCCATTTGAGCACCGATATTGGCTGAAAGCCTGTGCAGTGACAGGTAGTGTGGTTTTCCGATGGGAACGAGAAAACGCTGGTGGTCCCGGAAGGTGGCCCGGCGAAACTTGCTTCATAGCTGCTTGGAGGTCCAAGAAACGATTCCGCTCCTGTAGCTGAAGTGTTTGAGACGATAGGCGTGGATCAAGTTTGGCTGCAGCTGCAGCTGCCTTCTCCTCTTTTTTCTTCTCTCGTAGTGCCCGACCACCATGCCTAAGATCAAATCCCGACATCGACTTCGCGAACGGTCCTATGCTAGGTGAATCTGGTGTAAACGAATATAATGGCTGAGGTTTGTCAGGATTAGTTGCCTGAGATTAGAATGCGCAGATGAGAGGGGCAGCTGATTCGGCTCATCTCGTATTTTGTGCTTCTGACGTGATAGAAAATGATGTCGTTTCTCCTTGTCCTTCTCGGAAATGTTAGGGACAAGAGTCGATGTCGAAGCATTAGCTGAAGAATAAAGCGAGCTACCGTTAGAGCTCGGATCCACCAGACTCGTGGTTGAAGCGTTTGGAAAGCCACTACGTAGAAAAGTGGCAGTGGAAGGCGTTTTGCCAGGTGAAGGCACGCTCGGTGCAATTTTGCCGTCCTTTTCTTTGCTGAGATTGATGTTCTTAGGCTTGAAAAGCTTCATCTTGGAAGACTTTGTCTTCGGCTCCTTATCAAGAGGCGGACCGAGAGCAATATTTTGTGTCGGAGGCGGAACACCTGGTGAGGGAAGTGGACTTCTGCCATTTGGAAATGCAACATTTGCGGCAGTCGTCGCCGCTAATCTGCTGCCACCTACTGTGCCATTGCTATATGCCAGTGGTCCAGCAGATGCAAATTGGCCCTGAGGACTGTGTTCATAGCTCGGCCGTCGGTAGCCAGCAGGACCTGTAGTATTAATAGGTGCTAATCCAGGATATGAGCGCTTCCGTTCCCCAAAATTGCTAGGTGGTGGTGAAATATTGTGCATAGCGGCCTGAGCCGCGATCTGCGATGCAGTGAGGCCATTGTTGTTCGCGGTTGCATGAGGTAATGAAGGTTCGAAGAAGCCTTGACTATGCTGCCTTGCCCGATGTCCAATCTGCTGCCCCGGCATTGGAGAGACAGTCCTTAGGTTCCATCTACAGAGCCCCGCGCTGCATGTCGCGGAAGTCCTTGAAGACCTTGAAGCGTGGTAGTGCTCTGGGATGGTGTAAGACCTCCGGCCGTAGAAGGTCTTGTTGGTGGCTGCTGCTGAATATACGGCGAACGCTTCAATGTTGGCTGCGTGTTGGTCTGGCCTGATTCAATGGATGCATTTGAAAGACTGGATTCGCTGCGTAGTGAAGCTTGGGAAAGTGAAGACTGCGATCGCTGCCCGCTCGGTGACCTTGGTCGAGGCGGAGGCCGCAACGGTGGTGCATTGCACATACTGGCGTAGTGCGAAATGTTATGTTGTATGCTATAATCTGACCGGCATCCTGCGGAAGCGTCACGCGCTAATGAATGTGCCTAGTAGCCATGCAGTTCCAAGTCCAAGAGCTCCTCGGTGTTGTGAGAAGATGTCGTGCTATGATGTCCAAGAAGTGCGAATAAGGAGTTCCATCCTCACACTGCGTCAAGCGCACAACGACGCGAAGTGGCGTTCGGCTGAACCCTGAAAATGGCTCGTGCCAAGCAAGGAACTCCATGTGTAAGCCGAAGTTAAAAGCGGCACAAAGGAAAATTAGGTCTCTAGACGCTGTGACAGCAGACTCGTAGATTATCATGTCTACTCTGAAGGGCCACGACATATCTGATTGAGATGACTTTTGGACGTTGCTGAGACTAGGGAATTCGGTTGGAGGAGTATGTTTTTGTCAGCTACGTACAGCATCTGTCTCCTCAAACGTTCTGCCATCGCTCCATAGATAGCCAAGCACTAGCTTTCTATACACAGAAACGAGCATCAGATTCCCTGCGGTCTCGCACAAGTACGAAACCAGCAGGATGAATCAACCCCATATCCAGAGGACAGGGATGCCAAATTAACAACCGCACATCATGCCGTCTCTCTCGAATCTCATTGAACGCTCGTTACCCGTCAGCAACCAGTACCTCGTTCTAGACAAACAATCCTGCGCATAGCAGCAAGGAAGGTCTGAACCGAGGTAGGGCGAATGAGCGACCATACGCAAGCAGCTCCCTCTCCTAGGATCGGCAAAGCTACTCATGCCAGCACCTATAGCTGGCAACACATGTCCGGCTCTTGCTCCATTCTCGCAATAGTCTGAAGTGCATCTTCGCACACCCTCCACCGTGGTCGGAACTCTGCATCGTTCGGGTGTAAATTTACCTGGGGTAAGCCTCAACAGATAGTGTTTCCGAAAGTACCCAGGTTCATCGGCCACCTGAGGCCAGAAGCGACGGTATCGACAGGAAGATTGGAGTAATGGAGTAGGGGAGCGGGATGGATGGCGCGACGAGGGCGACTAACCGAAGGAAATGCAACGCTTTCTCAGATCTTTCGCATGCAACCACATGCGGTAGATGTCAAGTTCGTCCAGCACTTGGGTATCTTGAGGTCATCCGATCATGGTGAGGAAAGAAGGAAAGGGTTTCAACACCGCTGCGACAGGGGCAGCGCACAACTCAAGAACGCAACAAAAGAAGTCGCAATTTGCGCAAATACCAGCACGAGTGCTGCGTGATGCGCCTGTATCTGCGCAATAATGTGCTGCAAGATAACAGAGACCGGATACTCATCTCGGTCTGAGCATATTTAAAGTCTCGTCGGCAGTCACAGACCTGTCCATATGATCATGCGGATGACTCAGAACTCTCCCAGTCGACGATGGGAGATGAAAAGGTCAGGTGCGTGATTGACACAAACTCATGACAGTGGGTCAATGACAGGATCTGCAAAATGGATTTTGCCTTGGATCCTTGTATTCGTTTGTACTAAGGAATGGATTTGGTTGAGGTGGCGACAATGGTGAAGTGATGGCGTAGTCTCCGTGGCTTGAAACGCGAATGTGGTTTGTCGGCGTATGCTTGCGTTTCGACCATTGACTGTGCCGGTCTTCTCATTTGGAGGGCTGAAGCCAGTATGCATGATGGGCGATGTTGCGCTGTTGACTTCGAAGGTCGGAAGTGGCGCTGGAGTGAGAGTATACGACTGGCCGTTGTACTTGTTACCAGAATGGTCTCCTGTTTGGCCGATTCCAGTCGCCTGCTCGTAAGTGGTACCTCACGAAGTTCAAACTTGTCTGCTGAGGATGACGGACGACGTTTCGCGCCGAGCCGTCATACGTGCCAACCCCGGCACCTCTCCAGGCATGTACAATGCTCTGAAGATGCCGATGAATGCAATGATCACCCATATAAGCAACACGCAAGATGAGATGATAGCCTCCTGACGAATGCCGCTCGCGAGAGCGGTAATGACGTGATCGACAGCACCGCTTATCGCATCTGCAGCGGCACCATCAGGTCCAGTGGCCAAGAGATTCTCCGATGAGCCTGACACTTTCGAAGCTGTGCCAAGCGAGAACGTATCGTTAGGAAGCATCGGAATGTCGATGTGAGCATGTTCGCTCACCCAGGTTAGCCCTCTCTGGATGCCCTCAATTTTGAGCAGCACTAGGCAATTGAGCACTTCTACGATCGGATCGTAAAGAATAGTGCCACCAAACGTGTCATTGAGGGCACCCATCATCTCGTCGACGAAGACATTTAGCGTGTTGTTGACAGCGCCTGTAGTGGTATTGACCCAGCCGAAGACATCATCGTTGATGTTGGAGTTCGTGTCATTGATGATGTTTGTTCGTGCCAATAGCCCATTGCTCACTGGCATTATTGAGTGAGTTGACAACTTTGTCAGAGAAATCGATGATCTGATTCTCCAGAGCCGGAACTTCCTTCTCAAGCGATTTGAGCAGAATGTATTGACAAAGGCAGCTAAGGAGGCCAGCGATCGCCAAAGACAGCACGAAAAGGGCCGGTACCGTAGTCGCGTAGGCAATGGCCCATCGAACGGCATCTCGACGGCGAGCCGAGGAGAATCTCTGAGCGAACCAGAGCCCGATGCCTGAAGTGTATGGTCGCGAGACAATGTACACAACGTCCAATGGGTCTCGTGCATTGTCTTGAACCAAGTGCGCACGCTCCTGCATCATTTTTCCACCGCTTGTGCTCTCGCCATGCCATTGGAGCCATGACCAGAACAGCGGCAGTGATGATGACGCCCAAAAAGACTTTCTTCGCCATGTTCTTGATAGCGACAAGGTCGTCGAAGAAGTCGTTGACGCCATCATTATCGGAGCAGAAACGTAAGTTGCTCCTTTGCAGGCACTGGAAATATCGAGTCGTTCATCGTGTAACGCGGCAAGCTCTCGTTGAGCAGCTTTTTGACTTCCTCAAATGGGAACCTGATTGCTGTTTGCGTGAGGTTATTGACCTGCGCAAACGTAGGAATAGACTTGTTGAGATTCTCGAGTCCTTGATCGTAGCCGCTGGGCCAACTGAAGGGTGTTGAGCTTGTCGATCTCACTGCTCAGGTCTATTGTCGGGGGTTTGTCGTCGTCTCCGGTGAAGATGCTTCCGAGGTCGTTCAACCCGGAAATGAAGCCGTTCATGGCATCTTGAAAGTCAGAAGCGACATCGCTGAGACCTTTGCCCACGTCTTTGGCGGTCGAATTGAGGAAGTCGCCCACGTCTTCGGCCACAGAGACAGCCACCGTGTAGACTGCCGCTGACAGCGAGGGTGATTAGACAAAGATACGTCTGGGTCAGTAAATTGATAATGAAGACGACAATCTCCTCGACACCAGTCAAGGTCAAGATCAGCATCTGCATAAGACCATTGATGGCCTTTCGATGCTTCTCGCAGTAAGCTCGTTCACGCCTTGGCTCATGTAGTGTGGCATGCTCGCCATTGCTGAGCCCACATTTTCCACGGAAGTACAAGCACTCAATGCTTGCCTTCTCGCCACCACCCAAATTGTCGTCCACACTTGCAATCGCAATAATTGTCCGAACAAGTACAAGCAAAAGAAGGATCGTCCAGCGATTAATCCAGGTCGTGAGAGTCTAGCTCGAAGACCGAGATAGGGTGTCAGGTAAGGTTCGTTTTGTTGCGAAGGTCGTGATGCGTCCTGCGCAGCGTGGTAGTCGCGCGACTCATGATCGCCAGCGGAAAGAGACGGAGGCGCGGGAAATGGAAATTTGCTGTTGATTCTCTGAAGGTGCCATGCTGTTGGCTGAACACTGAAAGTCGGGGAGGCCTGTCGATGTGTCTCAGTACTCTGCAATCGCGGCGCTATTATTGTGTAGTGGTTTCGTGGCAAGGGGAAAACGTTCGTGCGCTGTTGAAGAATGTTTCTTGAAGAGGATTCACGCGCCAGGCGTTGTGAAGGTAGCTCGCGCGCGCGATTAACTTTTATTACAATAGTGAATTGAGAATGCAATATTTCTGCAGAAGCGAAAGTGTACAAAGGGAAATCGTTCACGTCGTCCTCGAACGATGTAGTTGCTGGTGGAGGGAAGCAGAGAGGCTTGGCTCAACAATGGGTGCAACAATAAAGAAAAGCGTTGACGTACCATCATTTCCAGTGAATGAAACGGTCATGCGTCCATTGAAAAGCTTTGTCTGGAACACAGCATGGCCTTCAAAATGGCGTTTCAGTGAATGGCCAATTCATTGTCGCGACTTCCAATTATGGAACCCGCTTGGCATGGCACGGCCCTCGTTCTGCAGCTTCGAGCGCTTGGAAAGCGGCTGCTGACAGCCAGTCGACAGACTGGCGCCAGCAGACGCCCAAGCGATGACAGAACTACGCAAAGACCGGCGACCCATTTCAAGGACTGGCTCCAGATATTCTTCTTGTCTTCTGGTCAGGGCCAGCAGATGTTTTTGGCGAAACGGTCGTCAGCCTCGCGGCCTGCGGTCTCAGTGCGTGGCGTGAGACCGCAAGGTGGGCTCATATCGTCGCCCGGCCCCCTCGGTCGAGGCCGTAGTAGGTGAGTCGCTGGACGCGCTCCCCTACACGGCACAATAATAATGGCGAGAGAGGAGGCGTCCACATTCTCTGAAGTTGCGAGAAGGAAACGTCCTTTAAACGTCGTCGCGTGGCAGGCTCGGCAGGTGGCGCTAGTCAAGCCACTTCTGCCAACTTTCCTGGCCAGCTTTTGAACTCATCATTCTCTGACTTCACCTTCTCGGCAAGCGACTCGCAACGTGCCGCATCATACATCGGCTATTCAGGCTGCTCGACGTAGTCTTCAACTCGGCCTTGCAACACCATGCTCCGCAAAGACTGGAATCGAAAATGTCTGCCCTGATGCTGGCGGTGACGTAGCCGTGTCAGGACCCCATGGCCGAACATAAGCCGCATCGGATTCAGGTCCGCTAATAACATCCCTGCCTGGTTGCCAAACGCGACAACAACTGCAGAGGACGCAGTCATGCCGTCATCTTCTCCCTTTGACACGACTCTGTTCGCAAGTTTGGAGCAGTATATCATGAACACGAGGAGAAGCCTCTCACCAAAGCCTTTCGAACACGAATTGTATCTCGATACCGCGAGCACTCCTTTCTGCACCGGAGCCGGAAGTAGTTCTCGAAACCCGTCGACGAAGGAGCTGCGGACGCTTGATGGTGTATGTTGCGGGTACTGTCCGACTGGCTTCCAATTATGAAGGTTATCGTCCGCGACTTGTTTGGAGGTTTGCTACCACATAATCGTGGTCCAGGATGAGCAGCACGGCGGAAGTGTTCGAGCGGATGACTTTTACCTGCTGCAATCCGCGCTGCTTCCATATAGCAACCAATCTTCTCGAGCCGGCGGGACGATGCACTATGCTGGGCAAGAGCTTCCTGGTTGGAAGTGCGATGTCGTAGATGTCTTAGCTCACAAAGGACAGCTTCTTGCCCAGCACGTTTATAGCACTTCCTTAGAGCGACCGAAGAGCCATTGACTGGAGCACAGAGTGGAGATATACAGATTGTGGAAGTGAGACTTGACGCCTATTCTCAGCCATCACCCACAGTCTGCCTCGGCACTCATATCACTTCTGTCCACGGAAGAAAGCCGATCGAGGGAGCTTCTTCGCCAAAAATTTCCAGAAGCAAAATGGAAATCGGGGAGAATCGTCTCATTCACATTGATCGGGGCTCACGACCTTACGCGTAATCATCTCGGTAATCGTCTGGCTCACAGCACGTAGGGCCGGAGACATTCTCGCCTGGGCGTCGACTACTACAAAGAAGCTTGTCACACTGTCGAGGGTCGTGAACATGCACGACTTTCGACCACACACCTCACGTAAGACTATCTCCGTATTCACGTTTTCACGCCAGACACGCTTGCCGCTCTCAACATCATCGTGCTAAGAATGCCACGGAAACTTCCTCCACTTCCACGACCGCATCACTTTGATCGACGAAACGGCATTCATTGCCTCGTTTGCTGCATCTTGTGACAGCTAAATTGACCCTACAGAACCCTTGATATACATGCTATCGCCTGAAATGCTGCCTGAGAAGCAATTCCACGGTTGCGACTGCCTCAGGAAACGACCGAAATGGCTTCACTTCGTGCAAAAGAGCCTCATTTCGGCCTGGAAATACACCACACACGCCTTCATGTGCTATTGTGCGGTGTACGCAATCCACCTTATCCATCACTTCAAGGTTGTCACATGCAGCACGTGCCACTCTGGAAGCCTGCGCAGCCCTACAAAAGACTGCAACTTTTCAACTTCGCTCTTCCTTTCTTCCACACCACAACAACCATCGACACCGACACCAGTCCGACCAACCACCAGCGTCAGCAACACACCTTCCAATACCACCAAACCCTTTCCAACATCAGCCGGCGACATCCATCCCATCGCGCGCTTATTGCCCGCCTCGAAGACTGGAAATCCAGCACCACCGACGCACCCACTTTTACGACACCCACCTGCCTGTTCTGGCCTTGCTATTAAGAGCTCAGCTTAATGCGTTCAAGCAAGAAGGCTTATTCCTCCCCGGCAGACATCAACATCCAGCGGCGCCGCTGCAACTACGATTCAGCGACGACTCCGATATCCAGCAAGCTTGATATCAAGAAGCGACTTCCTCCACTCAAAGTGCTCGACCCTCCAGGATTGAAGTGGCACAAGTGACCTGAAGGTCGGCTCTCAGCAGCATTGAGACCTCCAAGGCTACCATTTTCTTATCCAGCTCTTGCTCTTACAGCTCGAAACCGAGCTAGTGTCTAACGACGTCTGCTACGTTGCCTAGATTTGGCAACTTCAGCACTTCCCGACGTCGAGGTAGGTGCAATCGTGCTCTCTGTATTGCTTACATGCTTCCCTCTAGCTGCGTTCCGCGAATTGATTTGATATCTGGACTTCCTGGATCTTCGACATGCCGACAATGCCATTGCCAATGCCAGCCTTGTGCCTGCTTACCATTGCGTTCTGGACGTTGACATTTTCTCGCCAATTGGAAGGACATTGCTTACATTCTGTGTCCAGATATCATATCATACTTTACGGTTCAGCATTCATTTTTTTCCAGCATATTGCCATTCAGCAGGCGGTAGCCGCACATATCGACAGCAGCATCAGCACCTTCAAGTTCAGACACCACTTTCTGGAACATCATCATGGGCGGCCGTTCTTCTTCTCGTAGAGGCGGAGCTCGCGGAGGCCGTGGTGGACATGGCGGAGCTCGCGGTGGCCAGCGTGGTGGAGGATCCACGGACTCAGGAGGTCGTGCAGGTCTTGGAGGCCAGCAGCAGCAGCAGCGAGTCTCACCACAACCACTGCAGCCATCGGCGGGACTGACTGGTTCACGACCGGTCTCGCATACCCAGAGCAGAGCATGGGTACGTTCGCCTCCAATCTCTTTCCTATACCTGACATCTCTAACCTTCTTGAACCGTCCAGATCGCCCTCGCATCGTTGCCGATCAAGCGATCCAGACACAACGCCAGCGGCTGGCTCATCTCAACCGCCACCGCGGCAACTTCTGCCCACGCTCCGACGCATGGCCACAAGACTACGACATCACCACCCATCGCACCTTTATTACTCGCGATCGTGCCGCCATGAGCCGCCACGTCCGTGACCGCAACCGCCGTATCGCTCGAGAACGCATCGATGCTGGCCTCCTCCATGAGCCCCCAGCCATCAACACAGCCTTCAACTCACGCTACCTGACTTGGGAGAACAACCTCTCAAGCGTCCTCTGCCTCCCAACCATCTTCACCGAGCACCACACTCTAGGCCGCACAACCCCCGAAGCGGCCTGGCCTGAGCCACACGAGCAGAAGTACGAGGGCGACGAGAGAGAATCGCTACGGATCGTCTCCACGGTCGTTACCTCCCTCATCCTCGTGTCCCAGGTAATGGTACCGTGAACTGGCAGCAGCGCTCCTTCGTTCCCCAGCAACTGCTCGAAAACTTCCACTACCCGATCCAGATGAGAATGAGATTCTCCTCCGCTCTCACCGGTTGATGAGCTTGAGGTTTCGGACGAGGTTGGTGCAGATTTGATTGGAGAGGACCTTATGGAGCGGCTCGATGAGCTTTGGAGTAGAGAAAGTAGGATTTTACTAGCGATTTTGAGGGTTGGCTCCTCCATCTGTATTAGTACTGAGGCGTTTGGGTAACGAGCATTATGAGATGATGAATGGAAATTTTTGGAGCGCGTGTATTTTTTCTCTGCGTGAGGTGGTTCCAGTAGCTCACAAATGTGGATTTTCGAGGCTTATTTCTACTCGAAGGCGGTTTCGAAGTACTTGGAGCGTGTTCAGGGCTGGCTGAGAGTTGATTTTAGCGGAGAAGCAGAGTGTGATGCAGTTCTCACGGCTCACTCATTTGGTTCTCGAGGTTTGCTTCTTTGTGTGAAGCTTTTCGAGGGTTTCTGGTGCAAGTTCTAATTTTGCTGAGAAGTCAAACTTGACGGAGAAGCTGGGCGTGAGGTGCCCATGATGGTTCACGTATCTGGGCTCTCAAGGCTTGCTTCTCTGCGCAGGCTGCTATGGGAGAGTTTTTATGGAAACCCAGGGTAAGCCATGATGGCCGCTTCGGGCGGAAGATCAGAGAGTGAAGCGATCCAAGGGCTAATATAGGCGTTCACTTGGACCGATTTCGAGTTCTGCTTCCGCCTGCAGACCAAATTTTGAGGGTACCTGGGGCGGATCTCAGAGTAGCTAGGTCGTTGAACTTGGTAGAGAAGCACAGAGTAAGGTTATCGAAGGACTCACGTATCTGAAATTTTAGTGAGTTTTCGAGCTCTGCTTCCGCATGCAGGTTGTTACGATGGCCCTCGGAGGGAGCTCGGCTCTAGCTAAGCAATGGTTTTGAGTAGAGAAGCATGAAGGAACTGGAGTTTCTCAGAGTCGGGCGACTCACCTTGCGAGAAGTTGCATGCATTTCGTACCTCTCCTTCCTCGTTGAGCTGGGTTCAGTGCTTCGCCGAGCGAATTTGAATCCAGATATGGCAGGTGGTTTCGTAGAGAGGCTTGAAGTGAGGTGCTCTTTCAAGGCCCTGGAGGCTCACTTGGACGTCTTCTCGAATTCTACTTCGGTGTAAACGTCGTTGTTGAGGTCTTCTGAGGGAATCTATATGCAGCTAAGCACTCGTTTGAGCTAGAGAAGCATAATGCGAAGTGGTAGTCCAAGGGTGGGAGGACTCACTTTGTGTGCAGTTTCAGATGTTGCTTCTGCCAAAAAACGAGGTTGACGCGCCTCCAAGGAAATCTGGGACGAGCTGGGAAAGAAGCCTCAGGTAAGCTAGTAGTTCGGGCTTGCGAGGAGTCACCTAGACGCATTGTCAATTTGTGCTTCTGTTCCCAGGTTAAGTTCGAGGCTTAATGCACGCATCTGGCTCATTTCGAGGTAGCCGTCAGGTGGGAGGGGCATCAGGTGAGGGTTCCACGGCCAGGCCGGAGGCCTCACGCACGCAGGCCTTCAAGCCTTCTCTCTACGATTCGGACGTAACCCAAGGTCTTGCAGTCGATTCTGGATCCTTCTATAGAGACCACCTAGCCGAGAAAGACATTGTGTAAGTGATACACTTTGCAACCACTACTACTCACTCGGATATTTTTGGGAAGACTATTTCCGCCTCAAGTCTGAGTCTGAGGCTTCGCGTACGCATCGGGTGGCAATGAGACGCCAGACCCTTTGGAGAAGCATCAAGTGAGAGAGGTTTTGCCTTGTTATGCAAGTTCACACAAGTGCGTTCCTGAGCTGTGTCTCTGTAACTGGGCCGGAGCGTGAAGCCTCTCCTTCGAATATGGTTCCTTCCAGGGGAATGTCAGCTCGAGAGAGGCACTGCGTGAGCAATGAACCTTGCAGGCCCGTGACCTCACGAAAGGAGATTTGGGAAGATTGCTTGTGCGCGGAGAGGGGCCATCAAGCCCTTGACATCCGCCCTGGGTTCCCTTGAAAGGACTGGTGTCTCGGAGTGACCTTAAGTGAGTAAGATGGTGGCCAGGGCTGGAGACTTACGCAGGGAAGATTTTGGGCGATATATCTCTGCACTGAGCGACATGGCAGCGCTCAAGGTCGAATCGAGGTGCTAATCAGGCTATATCCTCCCGAGAGAGATGGCAGGTGAGAACCGTTACCCAAGGTCTAGGTACTCACATAAGTGATTTTGGAAGTACTGCTTCCACGTAGGAATTGATCATCAAGCACTTGCGGTCGGATTCAGGCAAGTTCGCGAGAACGATCTACTTGAGAGATAGCAGGCAGAGCAGGCTTCGGTGTTAGCCGCGGAACTGAGGTCTCTAGTGCTAGATCAGCCACAAGAGGAGAGCGCCATGCCGGAGAGCACGCTCTACGATCGTAAGTGAGGTCGCATTTGCGAAAGTCAATGTCTCACATTCACTCCTTCCGTTTCTCCACGGTAGGCACACCACTCTACCACCCAATGTCAAGTCGTCTGCTCAATCAGCATAAATCCGGTCGGGCTCGATCTGCATCCCAGGATAGAAGTTGACGTGAATATACTCGACAGGAACAACTGCAATAACTCAGCGTTCGCGCACAATAGATCATAAAAGGGAAAGCAAGGCCTACCTTCCAAATCATCCCGCGTCTTCCCGGGTGCGCCATCATCTCTCGAGTCAAGGTATGTTTGCAGATCTAGAGGCCAGCCTCTTGGCAGCACAAGACTGCCATCATGTGCTGATATAAGCTTCGTACCGAGTTCTTGAGGAATGTGGCAGATATCAAGAGCTTTGGGGCTGGAAGCATAATTCAAAACTGTGAAGCAGTGCTGGCTGAAGTCTCCGCGACGTGGATCGTTTGACTGCATATGCCAAGGCTGTGGAACCTCTCGATATCGATCACTGTTGTAAAAGGGATTATTACTTGGCGATTCGAAGGTGCTGCCGTAGCCGAACAGGGCACCAGATCGGACCTGGCCCCAGCCTTGCACTCTGTACACTCCAACATCGAATATCTACGGAAAGCGATCAGCATCCAAGGACAAGTCGCTACGGGAGCGTAGTCTCAAATTTTAATAGACAGAAGAGCAACTTACATCGACGTAATCATTGTTTCGCCCACCTGGACGGGTGCCGAGGGATTTGAGTGCAACATACACAAGCGAAGCTAGATCAAAGCAATTCAGTCTGTTTGGCTCGTCCGGTCGTCTAGGCGTTTTGCCCAATTTGGCGAGAAAGTCTCCAAGTTTGAACATTAATTTTGAACCGTACCCTGGCTCCAGATAGGAACTCGCTCCATTGATTGTATCGTATCTGATTAAATCGGAGCTCATTCCCCAGAGCCGTTGCATAATGTTTTCCAAGATAGTCTGCTCAACTCGATGCCAAGATCTCCCATTGATGTGGTGGTAGTAAGGAATGGTTCTATTCACCAGTTCGAGGATATGAAGGTCCGATCGCTGATAGGCGTTCAGGATAGTCAAGGCTGCCCCTCCGAGGAAGAAGTATGCATCGAAAGCAGGAGATTCGCATTCGGCGACTTGAGCATAACCAGAGTCCTGATATCTGTAAAGACGCCACCGCTCAATACTGACCCTGAAAGGCGAATCTACTGCCAGCTGGAGAAAGAATGGCCCAATGTTTTTCTGCGAGTCGAGGTCTTTTGGAGACACTTCGAAAAGGCGAGTCTGCAGCTTAAAATCGCTGTATTCGCCTGCATCAGCGGCCATATAGAATGAGCCAGTCTTGGTCTGCAGCGTCAAAGTGACCTCCAAGGGGATCTCAAAGTGAGAAGAACCTTGGCCAGGTAGAAGCCGAAATGCGGCAGCCGGTGGCGGACCACCATCTCTCGGGCCCGGATAGATATGCTGCGTGTCCAACGCTGCCCATTGTGGTTCTGGTCTTCGAATACTGACTAGGTGTTGATTTGCTTGGTGAGACGAAGTCGCGATTTTCTGAACCTTGAATCGACTTGTGTGATCCATCCTGCAACGCAAGTGCCCTGGTGATGTGGAGAATACTCTTTAGTCCAAGGCTGGGAAGTCTGAGTGCATGGCGCGTAGCTTTAAAGCAAGCAGGAGCAGTTGCCTTGGCAGCTGCGTGCCAGCACACGTCGCGTGCATGCGAGGCGGCCTCTTTGCGACAGGCTCGCTTGTCTCAGGCCTGGATAGCTCAACCTTGATTCCGCTGAGCTAGACACGAGATGTCAATGAAAGAATCTCCAGGGCCCATGAATATGTGGCGGCCTTCAGTGGCTGACAGTGCGCAATGGAAGCATGCATGGGTGCGCAGTCTTGGATACAGCTTTCAGCTGAGGCCTAAGCTATCAATTGTGCGACCATACGCCAGAAGATGTTTCGTGCAGCAAATGCATGCGGCCTCTTCGGCTCAGCCGTAGCAGACCGATGAATCTCATGTTGCGTGCTCAAGGCTGTGCGAGCGCCATGCTTTCGAGGCAAGGCAGGATACTTGTCTCGCACCAGTAATCTGTACAAGAGCATGGCAGCCGCTCGAGAATATCGCCAATCCCGGAGTGCTTCGAGATGGCTCCTGCAACAGTAAGTCAAATTCCATGCGCTTCGTGGACGGCCTTCACGAAGCCTGGCGCGCTGCTGGGCTTGCATCGTCTGCAGAATGTTCTCTTGCCCCAGCATGACCAGCAAATTGCTCCTTATATGCTTGGCGAATCTGCATCGATGTCAGTGTGCGATGCGCAATATACGTGTTTCTGTCCGGACTCACTCCATCAAATGGTGTCTGCCCTTTCCTACATCCAGATACAGCACGCCATACACGCACACGAAGACTATGCTGCCCCACTGGGCAAGCTTGACACCTTTTGTCCAGTTCGGTCTTGCCCACTTCAGCTTTGCTCTTCTCCTATAGCGCCTTTCAAGCCGGAATTGATGCTTCTGAGATAGTTGCGTGAAGTCGGGCGGCCATGTTCGCTTGCATTGGTATGGGTTGTTCTCGATCGCGTATGGGAATTGCGGTGCAAACTCTGGTGTCTGCGGCGCACTCTTGAAGAGTCCCGCGAGAAAGGACGACATTGTGGGTAGTGGTGTAGAAGGGAGAATTGGCGGTCGATGCTCAAGCAGGAACAGGAAGCTCTCCGCAATTCCATGCTCTGCGGCCAAAATTTATGCACAGCACAACCCAAGCTCCGAAGTAGAAACATCGAGTCACATAGAACTAGCAAATTACCACTACACCATCCTCCAACTCCAGCGTGAGTCAAAACGTCGCTCCTTTCTAGACATTTCCTGCTGCGGCTGCCCGGCCTGCGCATAGTTCCACTACGACAACAATACACATACGCAAACATGGCAGCCGTGCAGGCCACCAAGGAGGCTCTGGCCCCTCAGCAGCAGCCATCAGGTACTCTGAAGATTGAAAACACCGAAAAGCGTGATACTCTCATTACAAGCGAAAAGAAATACCAAAAGGCATGGCAGGACAGCAAGGTCTTCGAACAGGATGCGCCGTCTCTGGAAGAAGTGCCTTTCCATGCTATTGCACCCCGCCGAGCTGCGGAAGAAGCATCCGAAATACATGGTCACTATGGCCTACCCATATGTCAATGGTACACCACACGCCGGTCATTCGTTCACGGCAAGTAAGCTCGAATTTGCAGTGGGATGGGCGCGCATGCAGGCAAGAGAGCTCTGTACCCGCAAGGCTTCCACTGCACAGGTATGCCCATCAAGGCCTGTGCCGACAAGCTTGTTCGCGAGATCGAGATGTTCGGACAGAGCTTTGAGAATTGCCCAGTCGAGTCGGTGAAGGACGAGAATGCAGAGCCAAATGGTGCTCCGCCAGCACCAGTCCAAGAGACGACGAAAGAGGACATCACCAAATTCACCACCAAGAAGTCGAAAGCTGCTGCCAAAGTCAACGTTGCTCTCAAGTACCAATTCCAGATCATGTTGGCCTTGGGCATTCCGATCGAGGAGATCCACAAGTTCTCAGACCCACAATACTGGCTGCAATACTTCCCTCCACTCTGGCAACGAGACTTGAACAACCTGGGATGCAGAGTTGATTGGAGACGATCGATGGTCACGACTGACGCCAACCCATACTACGATGCCTTCGTGAGGTGGCAAGTCAATCGACTGAAAGAGCTCGGAAAGATCAAGTTCGGCAAGCGCTACACTGTCTACTCACCCAAGGATGGCCAAGCGTGTATGGACCACGACCGAGCGAAGGTGAGGGTGTCGGAGTGCAAGAGTATACAGCAATTAAGCTGCGCGTCAAGGAGTGGGCAGATGGCGCGAAGAGCAAGGTTGAGGGCAAGATTCCAGCTGGCGCAAACGTCTACTTCGTCCCAGCAACCTTGAGGCCGGAAACAATGTATGGCCAGAACTGTTGTTTCGTCGGCCCAAATGTCGACTACGGCATCTTCGAGGTCAAGCAGGGCGAGGAGTACTACTTCGTTTCGAACCGTGCTGCGAGAAATATGGCTTTCCAGAGCATTTTCCCGAAGTGGGGCGTCTTCCCCAAGGTCGCCGACTTGAAGGGCTCAGATGTCATCGGCACTCTAGTCAATGCACCACTGTCGACATATAAGGATGGTGTACGCATCCTGCCTATGGAATCCGTGAAGCCAACCAAGGGTACAGGTGTGGTCACCAGTGTGCCATCCGATTCTCCTGACGACTATATCACCACGTTGGACCTGCAGAAGAAAGCCGAATACTACAAGATCAAGAAGGAGTGGATCGATATGGAGATCCTACCTATCATTGACACGCCTACATATGGAAACCTGACGGCGAAGGTCCTGGTAGAGAAGATGAAGATCAACTCTCCCAAGGATGCCAAGCAGTTGGCCGAGGCCAAAGCTGAGGCTTACAAAGAGGGCTTCTACAAGGCACCATGATCTATGGCGACTTCAAGGGAAAGAGCGTTGAAGAAGCCAAGCCCCTAGTCCGACAGCAACTCATTGATGCTGGTGAGGCCTTTGCATATGCCGAACCTGATGGTGAGGTCATCAGCAGATCTGGAGATGACTGCGTTGCTGGCCACTTGGACCAATGGTTCATGAACTACGGAGAGCCGGAGAAGTCGGGCGATCCAGAATGGCAGCCCGCTGTCCTGAAGCACGTCTTGAATGAGGACGGCAATGGTCTGAACACATTCTCCACCGAGACCAAGAACGCATTCGAGCAGGTCTTGAACTGGCTGGCTCAATGGGCATGCGCTCGTGGTTACGGTCTTGGCACTAAGCTGCCTTGGGATCAGACACAGCTGGTGGAGAGTTTGTCAGATTCGACCATCTACATGTCGTATTACACGATCGCCCATTTGCTCCACAAGGATATCTTCGGCAAGGAGAAAGGACCCGCGAACGTGTCTCCAGACCAGCTCACTGACGAAAGTGTGGACTGGCTTTTCTGCCGAACGGAGACAGTACCGCAGGGATGCACTATACCAGCGGAGACACTTCACCGCATGCGACGCGAGTTCGAGTATTGGTATCCACTTGATCTCCGTGTCTCCGGTAAGGACTTGATCCAAAACCACTTGACCTTTTTCCTGTATGTGCACGTGGCTCTGTTCAAGCCAGAGTACTGCCACGCGCCATTCGCGTCAATGGTCACTTGCTGCTCAACGGCGAGAAGATGTCAAAATCCACTGGCAACTTCCTTACACTTTACGATGCTACAGCGAAGTTCGGTGCTGACGCCACACGTGTCGCACTTGCCGATGCTGGTGACACTATCGAAGATGCCAACTTCGACGAGACTGTAGCCAACGCCAACATTCTTCGCTTGTTCGAGCTGAGACAGTGGTGCGAAGGTGTTGTTGGAGATGCTCGCCTGCTGAAGGACGGCGAGACCTATGCGCAAGTAGTCAAAGATGAGCGACATAAGACCAACGATGCTGTCCAGCGGACTGGCGAGAAGATGCTGTGGGACGAGCTGTTTGAGAATGAGCTTAACGGCTTGGTTCGTGAGACCGAAGCTCAGTATGACGACACCAACTACAAGGCTGCTCTCAAGAGCGGCTTCTACGACTTCATCGGTGCTCGTGACTTCTACCGAGAAGCCACCAAGGCAGCAGGTATTGGCATGCACCATGACTTGGTCAAGCGCTACGTCGAACTGCAAGCCTTGATGATTACAGTCGTTGCACCTCACTGGTCGGAGCACATCTGGCTGGAGGTCCTGAAGAAGCCAGACACCGTCCAGAATGCTCTCTTCCCCAAGGTACCTGACCAGCAGCCTCACCTTACAGCCGCACGAGATTATGTTCGTTCAACGCAGAGCAACATCACAAGCGCTGAGGGCCAGCAGCTCAAGAAGATGCAAAAGGGCAAGCAGACTTCATACGACCCAAAGAAGGACAAGAAGCTGTCCATCTTCTACGCAACAGCATACCCATCCTGGCAAGATGGTGTCATTGAGATCGTGCGCAAGAACTTTTCCGACATGAAGCTTGATGTTGGTGCTGTGTCCAAGAGCATACAGAAGGCAGAGAGCAAGCGCGCCATGCCTTTTGTGCAGCAGCTGAAGAAGAATTTGGAGACTGGTGTGAATCCAAACACTGTTTTCGAGCGCAAGCTTGCATTCGACGAGGTTACCGTCCTGCAAGAAATGGTTCCCGGTCTCAAGCAGACTGTTTCAGAAGTGCGCCGTCGTTGAGCTCATCGCCGTGGACCTTGAGACGAAGAAGGGCAAGGTCGCCGGCGGCTCGGCTGGTGTCAACGTTGGCGTGGAGAGAGCAGAATTTGCCTCAGTCGGCGGAGAACGCAATTCCTGGCCAACCGACATTCTTCTTCGAGAACACCGCCGCATAGACGTGATGTGTACTGTCATATTGAGCTATTGCAAAAGAAGAGTCGGCGCTTTGAGGAAAAGACTTTGAAGATCATGCGTACACAAACCACATGGCGCTTCGATGAACAGTACGAGTCCTATGACCGACCTAGCGTTTACAAGGCGAAATCTCACGAATCCTCATGCCGTGGCATCTTCTCGGTTTGTGCGTTGCTCATACCCATTGCTCAGAGAAATGTCAGCGAAAACAAATCTGGCCACCGAGCTGCGCTGCGAAGATGACAGAAATGAATAGAAAATATACCCAATGCACAGACATCATTCCAAAATCTGCATCTCCAAGCTCGTTCGCACTGATTACATCTTCACAGGATCACAACGAAATACCACCGACACTACGCAATAGCCAGAAATCAACCATGTGCATGGCCAAGGCAGCGTAGACAAGGTCTCGATGCAGGGCCCGTTCTCCACATCTCAACCTTAGAACACCCCGCAGAGTCAACATCCCCGCGAACACCCGCAAAACGGCACCTCGCTAATTTTGTCATGCTTTTTGACTTGCCCTCAAAAGCCGATGAGGGGTGATATGTTCCGTTCCTCGCTCCTCGCTCGCCTCTCTGCATGCCCGCCCGACCTGACATGGCCTGATGTCTACGGCGACTGAGGCTAGTAACAAGGAGAAGACAGCGCAACAGAGTACACGGACTAAGACTGGATGGTAAGTGAATTCGTGGAGCCGTGGTTGGCTGGACAAACTGCTGTCACAAGCCAGACGAACAGTTTTGCTGACTCAGACATGTCATAGTCAGAATTGTCGATTGAGGTAAAATCTTCCACCGGCCAAACAAACCATCTTGCTGACACCGATTGAGGCATTTGAAGTGTGATGAGCAAAGACCATCTTGCGTGAGATGTGAGAAGGCTGGAGTACGAGGGCACGAGCATAACGACTGCGCCTTGGCTGAAATTCCAGACAGATCGAGTGCGTTCGTGTTACAACATTCGATTTCGACATGGGGCAAATCCATCAGTGGCCAACACTCAAGGCAGTGGTCCTGCAAAGAATGACTATGATTTCAAAAAGTCTCAGACCTGGATGAAGACTGCCAGGACTTTGACATTTTTGGACGAGACACAAGAGCTCATCAACATATACGATCACAATCCGGACGAGGACAACCCGAACCCTACACCGTTCAAATGGCCGCAGCTCTCTGCCGCTTCACAGTCGCTCAGCCAGCCTCCCCTCGAAAGAACGCAATCTGCACCTGCATCGGCACCTGAGCCACCAACGCAGCCTTCGCCAGTCACCCATCAGGACTTTGCACGTCCATCGCCTGCGAGTACCCAGGCATTTGCAGATAATGGATTTACCTGGTCACTCAGCAATTCTCACTCTCCTCGTGCTGAGAAGCATTCGCAACCCAGCGAGTCACCTGCTAGTCAGGCATTTTCAGATCGGGTGGCAGATGCCTCAGAAGCACTCGCAGCCAAGCGAGAAGACTAACTTTTGAAAGCTCATATCACAGCTCCACGACATCGGATAGTCCAAGAAATCTGGTCCGCTCACCTTCCGAAGGCTGGCATACAGGATGGACGCCCAATACTTCGATCGATAACGTCACCTCGAATGCTGACATCGACTTGGCAGCGTACACCGGATTGGAGACGACAGTCAGCAACTCACTGTCAAGAATTTATCTCGATACCCCGGTATGGCCACTACAGGATAGAGAAGAAGCCAGACTGTTGAGATATTTTGTCGAAAATCTGTCAAGAAACTTTGACCTCACAGATCCGCGACGACATTTCCGCAGCGTGGTGCCTCAGCGGGCTGCAATATGTCCTACTTTAATGAACGCCATATTTGCCCTCTCAGCTCGACACTTGAGCAGAGTCGGGGAGTATGACCCGCTGGTCTCGAACAAATACCATCAAGAGTGCCTGAAGCATCTCATTCCCATGCTCGACGACACAGATGCCATCCTGGATGAGAACTTGCTCGCATCAACAATCATCCTGCGGCATCTCGAAGAGTTCGAAGTGCCGATATCAGGCCAAGTTCCAGCAGACCAACATAGCCACCTCCTTGGCGCCCAAGCATTCATCGCAGCACAAGAACGAGCAGCAGTCACAGGTGGTCTTCGACAAGCAGCATTCTGGTCGGATTGCGCCAAGAGGTATATGTAGCATTTGTGAACCAAAGACCAGTCCTTCCAGCCCTAGAACACTGCAATATCGATCGATCCTTCGACGCAGCAGAGGATCACATCTGGTGAGTTAAATCATCTGCTCTTACTCCTCACTCACCCGCCTAGTACTGACCTTGTCCTCCTCCTCCAGGGCCTGCCGCATGGTCGTCCTCTGCGCCGACACAATCCGTTTCTGCTTCTCCGACACCCCACAAACAATCGCAAACTACACCTACCTCTCCTCTCAAGTTTCCCAATGGCACACATCCAAACCTTTGACCTTCACGCCAATCTACATCCACCAACCCACCAACCCATACCAAATCTTTCCAGAGATCTGGTTCACGGGCGACGAATACGCTACAGGGATCCAACACTATCATCTCGCTCGAATCCTCCTCTCATCTTACAACCCCTCCATCCCTCGACTCGGACCAGGCAGAGCAGCAATGTTGAGGAGAAATGGATGAGGAGATTAAACATCACGTTAAAGTCCTTTGTGGTATGGCGAGAAGTAATCCGGCTAATGCTCCGGCTTTTACGTATGCTAGTATGGCTGTTACTATGGCCGGGATA
>JALHSO010000037.1:0-26883 GCA_022984855.1 Dimocarpus longan
ATGCGTTGGTGAGCTCTGGCGAAGATACTGAAATCGCGAGAAAGTCGCCGAGGACGCACGTCGGCCGGTGCGAGCGAGAAGCGGGTGACCAGTCGCGGGCAATCGAAAGCCAGCCGACCACGATGGACTCACAGAGTAGTGTGAAGTCGTAAACAAGTGAGTCAAAGTCTCGAAAGACGAGGAAAAGCAAGACCGCGAACCGGCGAATCCTCTGCCTGCGCGCGTCACGATCGGAGGCAATTCGAGGATCGCGAGCCAGGTGCACGAAGCTTCGAGTACACGCTCAGCCCTCGAGGTACTCGATGAGCGCCGAGACGACCTCGCGCTGCGAGATTCCGTCCTGCCGTCCTCGCCCGAGACGCTGCAGCGTTTTTCGCCCAGATTCGCTTGTACTCGTCGAGGATGGTGACGACCTCTTTGAACGTCCTTCCGCTTCGATCGAAGAGCATCTTCGCGTGATCGCGGACCTGTGGGCGTCGAGCATCACAGCGAGCGACGGACCCCGTCGTCTTCCATGCAGATTCCACGCGAGCACGTACGAGGCCATCTGTAGCGACCACAGACCTCGCTCGAGCGGCGAAGTACAGCTCGTCGGGTCTTGATCTGCAGCTTGGACGGCCTTGGGCATCTTGGCATCGAGCGTCTGCCAGAGCTGACCAGTCCGATCGACCTTCTCGTAGTCGTCGGCGATCACTTGGCGAGCAGACGTATCTCGGCGGCGAGTCGGACGGTAGGGAGGTGAGTAGCGAGGCGAAGATGCTGAGATGTGTTCCTCGTCCTCGGCCTTTCGGCCTTCATGAAGGCCGAGAATAGCGCGCCCAGGCCGCGCTCCTCGATGAAGCGCTCGCAGTTTGGCTGTCCCATCCGGCACCGACATCGCATGGTCGAGCACCTTGATGGACCGGGATCTAGCCATCTGCTTCTGCTGAGCATCAGAAGCATGAGCTCGACGCCTTCGCCGTCGAGGAAAGCGCTTCTTGACGTCCTTTTCGGCCAGTGCCGAGCACAGCAATCGAACAGGTTTTCGCTGAACTCGGTTTTCGTCTGCATCTCTCGGATCTCGACTGCGATAACGTTCGACAGCGCTTGCAGGACCGTGTCGACGCCCTCGAGCTCGCCGAACGTCCTCCTGTTCGCCGCTGCGCCATCGTCTTCGCCCTGCAGCACGATTGCGAGCAGCTCGGCCGCGTAAAAGCGGTTCTGATCGCCCAGATCCGGCCTGGCGAGTCGGTCCAGTAGCCATCGTATCAGATCCGCTTGCTCGACAGCTGTCTCGCCACGTCCGGCCTCGCGCTGAATCAGGTTCTCGAACAGGCCGAGGATCTGGTAGACGCCCGTTCGCTCCGTGTCATCCCCTCTGCATCAGTCGCTTGAGGTTATTTGCAAGTAACGAGAGAACGCCAGCCTCGATGATCGCGTTGACGAGTGCCAGCACGCCGGCTCGAGCTGCCGAAGACTCGCTCGCATGGGCTGCAGCGTCGTCGCTTCCACTTCGCCAACGTCGTCATCTGTCAGCTCCTCAAGGACTTGATCACCGCCTGAGACACGTCGGCGTTCTCGTCTGTGTGCGTTGGGCGCGCTACGCTGGCATACGCACGGGTGAGCAGGTCCACCAGACTGGCTGCGACCTTGAGCTTGACGAGCTCCGGGTAGAAAGTGCCAGCGTCTTGCGTGAGCAGGAGTAGCTCATGCAACGCCGCATCGAGCGCGACCTCCGACTCGACAAACTTGGTCGGATCGTTGCCAAACTTGGGTTCTCATCTCTCGATTCTTGCTGATGGCCTTCTCGAGATTGACCAGCTGCTTCCTGACGCTCGCGAGAGTGAGCTTCTGCGCTTCGACCTCTTGATCGTTGTCGAGGATGTCGATGATCGCCTTTTGCGTGTGCGTGAGTCCACCGCCGAAGAACCGACCGCTGTCTTCGTCCTCGTCCGCAAAGTTGTCCGCATCGTTGCCCGGAGCAAAGTCCTCGCTTCGGTCGGCTTCCTCATCCGATCCGGTGTCATCCTCGACCGTCACAGCTCGCTGCTTGCCCTTGCCGTTGCTGGTCTGCGCACTCGGCGACGGCCTCGAGTCGGTGCGTGCGGCTTTCGCGAGAGCCGCTGGTGATGGGTTGTCAAAGTTCTTGCGCTTCAGAGCGGATTTCGGCAGAGGCGCCGCAAACGCGAAGTCGCTCGGGTCCATGACTGCTCAGGACACGCAGCGCGGTCACTCAGAGCTTGTGAAGGCTAGAGAAGGCAGCGACAGAACGCAGAGCTAGAGATTCAAGCCGCGCTCGGACGCTCGAGGTTGGTGAGACGAGCTTACAGTTACATTCTACATGCTCCAGGAGTCTACACTGGCTGTCGCGCGTACTCAATCTCGCCGTTCATGGCTCTTCGACGCTCGACTTCGAGGAACCCTTCGTCTGCGGCATTTTGAGACGATTCGTTGACCATAGGGCAGCCTTGTCCATCAAGAATGCGTCGAAGCTCCACAGCCTAGGCTCGAGCCGATCTAGTCGATGATCCCAACGATACGTCGCCGCTTCGATCAGAGGCTCGTCCTGACCTCGAGACGTAATCGGCCTTACGAGCACTATCTCCCTGCTGTACTCCTGCGTGCGTCAATCAGGCGCTCGATCGCGGAACGCACGTCGCCCTCGAAGATGTCGAGCGCGCGGATATCTTGCGCGCTGAGTCCAGTGACCAGTCTCCCTCTCACCGTCGCCTCGTCTTCTGTCAGCTTGGTCCCATTATCGTCGCCATTCTCCTGCCGCACGATCGCAGGGTAGTCGACATGCTTGATGTGGTGACGAGTGAAGCCGGGCAGATCGGCATCGACTGTCGTCGTATTGGCTCCAGAGTGACCGATCACTCGATGCAGGGACCGCAGGATGCATGAGCGTGCCAAAAAAGAGCAGGCTGAGCATATTGAGCCTGCCGGCACTCGTACGGCGGCCATCTCAACTGCTAGGTCCTCCTCGAGCTCATGCCGGCGCTATCGACGTTGGCGTCGAGCAGATCGCGCGAGCCTCTCGGCTCTATGGACACGATAGGGCGTGAGGGACGGACACTGAGCTTTGGAGACGTACAGGAATGCAGTGAGATGGACGAGAAGGTGCAGAAACGGACTTGACTTCTTTGATGCACCATGGCGTCCCGTCCGGCGCGGGAGTCATCGATCTGACTGTGGACGAGCGTCTGGTCATCGATCTCACCGCGGACGAGCCGCAGGATTCCCAGAGCGCCAGCAAGTCCGCCTCGCAAGTCGGTGCATGCTACTCGAGTGCATGGCACGAAGAAGCACAGCCAACATGTGGACCGTCAACGTCGGGTGCCGAAGCCGTCTCGCCTGGTGCGTTCATCGGCTTAGCGACGCTTTGACGCACACAGATCAAGTCCGGCGACGCCTGCGACCGCTATCGACTCAAGCCGAAGGACTTCAAGCACCTGCCGCACACACCTCATCGCACAGCTCGTGGCTACAACGCGAAGCTGTACGTCGAGGCGTGCATCCTAGCAATCGCCAAGACGAGACACGGCCGCCATTTCACGCCGGCGCCGCGTCAGAAGCGAGTCCACGATCGCATCGAGCCTGTTGCGACCGACAGCTCAGTCGAGGCGCACATCGCCGCGACTGTCGCCCGGTCGCCAATCTCCTTCCTCGCTCTTCCGCGACCGGACAAGAAACTGCTCGTTCTCGATCTCGATCAGACCCTGCTCGATGAGCACATAAAGGACACGCACGTCGGCGCGCGACCTTACGTCGAGCACTTCCTTGCGACGGTTCAGCGACACTACGAGTCCGTTGAGCCATATGCCCGCAGCCTGACCGGACTAGCATTGCGGTCTGGTCCGCGGCGAGCTTCGGCTACGTGAAGCGTCGCGTGCGCGATCTCGGCCTGGTCCATCAGCGCAGTAGTCGCTTCAAGGCGCTGTTCTGGCTCAGCGGCAACGAGACCTGTCGAGCGCCCGTCCTCACGCACGGCAAATGGCGGCCCTCGCAACGTCAAGCCGCTCGAGATTATCTGGCGATCCGCACCTTGCTGGAACGAGTCCAACAGCTCATGTGCGTACCTGCTGCCAAATTGACGTCTTACGCACACAGCGTCGATGATCGGCCGGCGACGGCGACGCTCAATCCTCGCAACCTCGTTCCAATTCATCGTTCAGTGCTGATCAGCTACACGACGAGGAGCTTCGCCGGCTCGCTGCCTATCTCGTCACGATCGCTGATGCGCCCGACGTCCGCGCTCTCGCCCTCCACGAGTGGCGCCTACAACCCTCGCCGTGATCACTACCGCTCTGTCTATACCGCTCGTCCTCGAACCTGTCTATTGATCGATCAATTCGGATCCGCGTCAGTGCATCCGGCCTGTGCACGCTTGCGTGTCTCGCTCTCGCTCTCTGTTCTCTCCGTCAACATGTCGTCCAGAAGTGCGTTGAACGAGTACGGCGGTCTGGTCTCGTTCGCGGTCATCTTCGCTGCCGTGCTCTACCTCGGCTGGCCGCGTGAGAGTGCGGAGGATCGCAAGCATCAGCGTCGGTGCGTCCATCGACTCGCTCAGGGCGCTGACACCCGCAGGCCAGCGTTCGCGTCAGCGAGCCGCAGGCGCCCACTCGAGCTTCCGGTCCGAATTCAGCCGCACCGGCACCGGCACCTGCGCCTGCTGCTCAGCGAAGTCGGACACGACCTCTCAAGCCAGCTCGCCGAAAAGACAACGACCCCGTGTGCAGCGCAAGTACGACATTCCAGCCCAGCCGAGTGCGACGAGCGACGTTGACAACGCTCATGCTCGCAGTGGAATTGACACGCTGTCAATCCGTCTCGTGCACACCGCTCTGACCTGCCGAAACGAGCGGTCAGTGCACGCGGCACGGGCCCGTGCACGCTTGCGCACCGTCGTCGGCACCTGTTTCTGCACTCCGCGTCTCTTCGAGGATGGCTTTGCAGCTCTTTCCGCTGTCCGTGATGCTTATCTTCGTCATCGTTGCCCATCATCACGCGCAGCGCACTCAGCCTGTGCTGGCGCCCAGAAGCGACGACTTGACCCAGACAAAACGTATCGACAGAGGCACTCAAAACCACATCGAAGCACGACAGTGTTGGCGGCCCCGCGCTCGGCCTAAAGCTTCTGCTGCGGCTCGTTTGGTCGACCGACAGCCCGCCCCGCGTGGCTGCTGAAGCCCAAGCCGAGACGCGTGAACAGGGCCGCGTCGTCGAGCACTCCGCTCGAGCCAATCCGGAAGTTGACCGCAGCATCGCTCAGCTCTCTCAGCCGGCGAAGCGACTCAGGCAGACACGGCTGCCGAAGCAGACGCTCAGAACCACACGGAGACACCCTTCAAGCTGGAACCGGCATACGATCGCAAGGTCGTCGACCGACTGATTCGAGCGGCCATGGACCGGCTGGATTCGACTTCCTCACCCAGGCAAGACTTGACAGGCCGCTACTTGTCTTGGATCTCGACGACACGCTTCTCGCATTTCCTTCTACGCGCCCAGACCTCATCTTCAGGCCTTCTTCGAAGCAGTTTGGCCTCACTACGAGTCCGTCAACTAAGTCGGCACGTGTGATGTCCGCAGCATCTGCATATGGTCGGCAATGCCTATTGAAGCGATTCGGCAGAAGCTGCGCCGCGTCGGTTTGCTCGACGCACAAGATGACCAATGTCGAGTGACCTTCTTGCTCGACGATCAAGCCATGATCGAAATCAAGACCAGTCGCCTCGGCATCAACGAGCGTTGTGCAGTCAAGCCGCTCGAGCTCATCTGGCTGTGTTCCATCCCTCGGCCCGTCCTCACAACACCATTCAGTGCGTTAGAAGCACCCATCGACCTGACGCACGCAGCGTCGACGATCAGCCGATTACAGGTCGACTCACCGGCGAACTTGCTGCAGATCGAGCTGTTCGCCGATCGGAGCATCAAAAGAACGACAAAGAGCTGCTCAAACTGTCGCGCTACCTCGTCGCCATCGCCGATGCGCTCGACTTTCGCCAGCTCGACCTCGCTGCCTGGCGCGCACATCCAGCAGCTCGAGCGTGAGAATATGCACTGTGTGTCCCGCTTCGCTGTTCGCCACGACGCATTCTTTGTGCGATGTACATACGTAGCGATGCATACCATCAGTCTCTTGTACATGGCAAGTCTAGCGACCGATCCGATTGACCGGCATGGCCTTGATGCCTGCGCGTCAGCTTCGATCTAACAGCGTGCACGCACCCTTGGACGCGCCCGACTTGCCGCCGTTCGGCACGAAGGTGCGCAGCGTCTCACGAGGCGTCTGAGGCTTGTTCGACTTGCTCGTTGTCGTCGTCTTCCTGTGAGCTGTCAGCATCTGCTCGCAACCGCCGTAGCGCACTTGGGGCAGAGATCTTCGCAGCTGCGGTCGACGCTGTCTTCGCAGGAGCTGCAGCAGCTGGCGTCTTGCTCGTCGAAGCTGCTGCTACAGCTGCTGTCGTCGACTTCTCGACGGTCGAATTGCCATCTTGCCAGCGTTTGGTGATCTGCAGAAGCGCCTTGGTTGTGCTCGCCGATGATATCGTCGTCCACGCCAAAGTCTTCGAGCAGCTTGGACACCTCGCTGCCCTTCGCCGGTCGCTGCGCGGCGAGAAGCTGTAGAATCTCGTCTGTGGGCTCTGAGCTCGTCTTCGTCGGCATAGCGCACCGTTGATGAAGTCGGCAGGCCTGCTCATCTTGGATCGCACACTGCGTTCGTGAGCTGGACACGGAAGTTCGCAACGAACCGAGTCGCGCAGCTCGGTCAGCTCGCGCAGACAGGCCATGGCAGCATCCTCAGTCGCCGGCTGATGACCGTCCTCGTCGTCCTGCTCGATCTCAACGGGCGCGCTCGACTTGACTTTGCTGTTCCGACCTCGACTGCCCCACGTCTTCGGGATCTGCGCTGCGATCTCATCGTCGTCGAGCGTATACTCGCCATCCTCGTCGTTCTCGTCGATCCCGTCATCTTCCAGCTCGACGATCGCGCTGTCGTCACCCAGAGCTCGCCCTTTGCCCTTGTCGGACGCCGTCGTCTGTCGTTGCGAGCCTGCTTGACCTTGGGCTTGGCCGGCGATCGAGCTCGGAAGGGGCATGGGACATGGACATGCGCGAGTTGATCATCGCGTTGAACTTGGGACCCGGCTGCGTGCGTCAGACGGAGCAGGCATACAGCGAACGCACGTGAACGTAGTTGGTTGTATAGCCAGCTCCGTTGGTCACCGGCGATTCGGTCAGGCATTGCTCCATCGCGAGATGATGAAACAGGCGTTCGGCATCGGCACGCTGCATGTCCTTGCCGCGCCGTGTCCGACGATGCGATCATGACCATTCTCGACGATCTGCGGAGCTCAGCAGAGTGTTAACGCCCGAGCTCACCTTCTTCATCCTCGAACCTCTGAAGACGTCGACGAGGTAGCACATGGTCACGTTGGAGGTGTGAACCGTCTTGACGATCAGACAGGCATCCCTCGCTCGTTCTGAGACGTCCTCGGTCTTGAAAGTCGCCTTTGGTGTTGCAATTGTCGCACGTACCCGCACAGAGCTCATCCGAGAACGTCTCACCAAAGTACTGAAGGACCTGAGATCGTCGACAGTCGGTCTTGTTGACGCAGTACTGCTGAATCGCCCGCAGATCTCGTCGCTTCGATTCCTTGTGCTCGGCCGTTCCCTCACCGTCGGCGATGAAGCGTTCGTGCTTGATTGCATCGCCGTAGTTCCAGTAGAGCACGCAGAGCGACTGTTCGCCGTCTCGACCAGCTCGACCGGTCTCCTGGTAGTAGCCCTCGAGGGTTGACGGCACGCTGACGTGAAAGACGAAGCGCACATCCGGCTTGTCAATACCCATTCCGAACGCGATCGTCGCGCAGATGACGTGAAACTCGCCGGCGGTCCAAGCGTGCTGGATGCGCTGCTTGTCCTTCGGGTTCATCCTGTCGGCGTCAGAGACCGTGTCCTTCTTTCTCACGCACGCAAGCGTGGTAGTGCTGAGCCTGGATGTTGTACGTCTTGCGCAGCTGAGCGGCCGTCTCCTCGGTCGAGCGTTGGCTGAAGCAGTAGATGATCCCGCACCTCCTGATCATAATCGCGCTTGATGATCTCGGCAAGCTCGGCCATGAAGTTCTTTCCGCCTTCGGCCTGACCTCGTAGCGCAGGTTCGGTCGATTGAACGACTGGCAGAGCTCGACCGATTGACCAGACCGAGGTTCATCTTGACGTCTTGCTGCACGCGTCGATTGGCCGTAGCTGTGAGCGCCATGATCGGAACACGAGGGAAGTCGCGCTTGAGCCGGCTGAGCTCCTTGTACGTCGGTCCTGTGTTGCGTCAGAACGCTTGTAGACAACCTACGCACTGAAGTCGTGACCCAGGAGCTCATGCAATGCGCCTCGTCGATGACGAAACGAGCGAGCTGCTTGCGACCGTGCAGTCGTTGGAGCAAGCTGTTCATCTGGCCGCTGGCAGAGAGCAGCTCGGGCGTGAGGTAGAGCAACGCAGCAGCTGGCGGATCGCGACTGAGCTCGGCCATGGCGACTCGACGCTGCGCTTGGCCCATGTCGCCGCCGACTTTGAGCGCTGCGATGCCCTTCTTGACGAGCGAGGTGACTTGATCTTGGATGAGCGCCGTCAGAGGACTGATCACGACCGACAGACCACGCGTCTTGCCGGTGTAGACGACGGCAGGAAGCTGGTAGCAGAGCGACTTGCCACCGCCAGTCGGCATCAGCACGAAGACATCGCGACCGGCGAGCGTCGCATTGACGGCGGCCTCTTGGTTCGTGCGGAACGACTGAAGGTTGAATGTCCGACGCAGTCGCTTCCTGACTTCTGGCGTCCACGGATGGTTCTCGGCGAAAGAGGCGCTGTCGTCACTGCTGCGCTCGGTGGCCGAGCAGGCTTCGCTGGCGCCGGTCTCGGCTGCTCGTCGACCTCCATCTCGTCATCGATGTCGTCGTTGAAGATGGCAGCCAGCTCGTCCTCGCCTAGCGAGCCCGTCGGCTTTGGCGCTGGCCTGGATGGACCGGCAACAGGTGCGACGCGGAAAAACTGGCTTGGGCGCGGGCGCAGGCGGTGGGAGTGATGGCGTCCTCGCGACCGGTTCTTCCCGCATCTTGCTGGGCGCAGCCGGCGGGACTTGGCGCGTCGAGGCGCTCGAGGTCGAAGCAGCGGGCGATTGAGCGGCGGTGAGGGGCGAGAGCTGGCGATAGACGCCGCAACGGGGACGCAGAACGAGCGCTGGCTCCGAGTGAAGGCGGCTCGTTTGCTGCGGCACGATCCCAGCTTCGGCGTCGAGGATCTTCTTACTCTGCATCTCGCTGTGTGCGTCAGACAGTGCAAACAAGGTCCGCAAACGCACACGAGGCGCTTGAGCAGCGGCACGTCCCCGCGACCTTGACCAGTCCTCGCCCATCCGAAGAGCTCGTCCGTCAGATCGCACTTGACCTTGAGTGCTCTGATGAGCGGCGATGACTGCGTGCGTTACAGTTGACAGGGATCACTACCACGCACCGGCACAGCCTTGTCGCGGTCCATGAGCTGGCCAATGACGCCCTCGGCCTTGTCAGACTCGTACGTCCTGTCTACGTGAGTCTCGCCGGGTCAAAGGTCACACACATCTCGAGCTCGATGCCGTCAATGTCGTCCTGATCGAATGGCGTCTGAACCTCAAGGGTAGCTATCAGTCGATCTCGATGTCCGCTTGTTCCGCAGCGCCTTGATGTACTCGTTGAGCACCGGATCGCTCTGCGTGAGCGCTGGCACCGCGCCGACTCCCTCGCCTTGCCTCGTGACGGCGATGGCGCACTCGTAGAAGAATCTCGTGGCACTTTCTGAGGCGACGCAGGCCGCGCGGCGAGTTGGGCAGCGCTCGTGGCGGCGGCGCGTCGTGCTGGATGGGCGCCTTCGACGTCGACGCCAGCGGTTGCTGAGGACTCAGAGCTGTCTCCGTCCTCTCGATGTCCCGCAGCGCCTCCATGTCCATCTCGAAGTCATCGAACGTCTCATCTTCCAGCGTCGCGCCTGCGCCTGTCGAGTCCGCTACGCTCGGAGATCGCGCTCGTTTCGACGCCTTTGCCCTTGATGGTCGGCTGGGGATGAGCGCTGAGCCGGCGGAGGACGAGCAGGCTGAGCTGCGAACGCTGGCCGTTTCTGAGGGATCACAGCTCAGCTCGGGTCGGCGCTGGTGGTGCGACCGCCAGACCATTTCTGAGGCACGAATGTCTGAACAGATGAGCTCCTGAGCGCTGTTACGTGGGAGCACACCTTGGCCTTCTTCGCGCAGCGCTCCCACTCGCCGTGCTACTGCCCGAGCTGTGTTGAGTAGATCTCCGATATTGGTCTTCATGTCGTGCGCGCTGCTTCGAGGATGTTGTCGATGTCAACTCGCTCGGATCCGCTTCGATCAGCTCGTGGAGACGCAAATATCATTTCAGACATCCCGTAGAGGCAGAAAATTCAGCGCAGAGTGACGAACGAACGATTATTCGCGAGTTCGCTCTCGAGTCGACGCCCGAACCACTCATTCCTCCTGCGTGTCGTCATCAGTCTCTTGCAGCCATGTCAACGCAGCATCGCTGGAACGCCAGCCAATACGCAGCTCAGAGGCCGAAGTACCCGCAGCGGCTGCTGGACTCTGTACTCGCTCGTCATACGGGACTACACGAACACTCTTCTCGATCTCGGATGTGGTCACGGCGTCGTCGCATCTCAATTAGCTCCGCTGTTCGACCACGCTTTCGACCACGCGCGGAGCGGATCCGTCGAGCGACATGATCGAAGCTGCAAAGCTACTCGACGCCAAGACGAGACGGGCGAGCCTGTGCGATGGCGTGTCGCAGCGCCGACTCATTGCCGTTCATCGAGACTGGCTCGGTCGATCTGCTCGTGGCCGGACAGCGGCGCATTGGTTCCCGGTGCCCGACTGGTGGCGAGAAGCTGAACGGATAACGAAGAGCGGATCGACCGTCGCGCTATGGACGTACGGGCAAGAGGCATTCCCAGAATCATCACCTGCGACGCGCCGTTACTACGCAAGCTCGTCTGGGAGTCGAGAGAAGGTCTACTCGAGAAGCTCGGCGAGCCGTTCTCACCCGGGCTTGCCTTCGTTCGAAGTCTGTATGCAGAGCTGCCGATGCCAGACTCGGACAAGTGGGATGAGCCGCTCAAGACAATCTTCGACCTCGATGGCGTGCCCTCTGATCCTGACAACTCGGGCCGCTCTTTCCCGAACGTAGGACGGTCGCAGAGTGGTGCGTGGGTCGCCATCGGTCATTGTCTGACGCCCACAGCTCTCCTACTTCAAAACATCGTCTCCCTACGTGATGTGGTCTCAGAAGCATCCCGAGCTCGCTGGAAACGGACGAGGATCGGTCGCAGCCCGAGGCAAGGAGATCCTCGCCGTCCCTGAGATTACGCCAGAGACGGGAGATCGTCTGTGCGTTTGAGGCCGTCGCACATTTGACGCGCTCAGACTCTCGCCCAGTCGGCATGGTCGTGGTCAGACGGCGGTGATGTGTCACTTGTACTTTTGGGACCGATCAATGCATGGTGTACAGCTCGGCTGAGTGCGATCTACTGAGGCCGAGATGAGCGTCGAGGCCGTTGCAGAGTCGTATCTGAACGTCGGCGCCAGCTGTTGCTTCGACTTGTAGTACTGCGCGCGTCAATCGCCACAAGAATGGATCAAACGCACTCGAACGAGACGGTGGATGCGCGACTCGATCAGGATGAGGCGGAACTTAGAGTTCCTTGTCCTTGCGGTTGCGACCGAGGTGGTTGCGCACGCTGACTGCTTTGCGGATGAGGTGCGTGAGGTCCTCCGGATGCTCGGGGCGAGACCGTTCGACTTGAGGATCCGAAGGATCTTGTTGCCGGTCACCGACTTGACTGAGCGATACCGTGCGAGTCACGAAGGACGATGCGATCGTCGACGGAGTCATGCCCTTGGCGCCAGCTTCATGATCTGGTCCGCGACCTCCTCGGGCGTCGCCTTGAGCCATTTCGGAGGCGTGCGTTGTACGGAAGAGCAGAGCAGGGCCGGCTGCGCGACGTTAAGCGAGGCTCAGCAAGTGGACGACGCACAGATACCCTTGCCGGGTCCGTGAAGGCGACCCATGCTGTGCAAGAGCTGTAGAGAAGCGTCAGCAATGCTCGAAGGCCGAGGCAGCTGCGATTCGAGTGCTGGCTAGATGCTCTGCGACGTCGCGAGGGCTTTCGTTCGGGTGCTGGAGAGACGCCAAACTGCTGTAAGCCCGCTAGAGCTTGGCACAGCGCCGCTCGCTGCAGACGGCCCAGTCCGCTGCGCCTGCACCTGACCGCTCGACTGCCGGGCGCGCTCTGAGTTCGAGTGGCGAGCAAAGAAATGTTCAGAGCAACGCAGAGCAGCTCAGAGCCGGTCCAGACCGAGGACAGCAAATCGTGCTGAGCGGCGAGCAGTCTTTGCGCGGAGGCGCGACGAGACTGAGCACTCACTGGAAGTGTCGTGTGAGCAGACGAAACGACGAGGGAAGCAAGGCGCAGGCGTTAAGTCTGCGGCTCGCGCGCGATCGCCAGAATCGCTCAGCATCCAACGTAGTGTACAGGAAAGTCTAAGCAAGCGCGCAGACGCATCATGCGGTCGTGACGGGCAGCGGATCATCGTCGCGATTCCAAGGTCGCGCTTGGTGAGGACATGCGAGTCGCCGTTAGGTAGTCGCACGAGGACAGACTCGTCCGCTGCTCGCCCAAAGTAGGCTGCCCGGGCCATGCCGCAGCTGTGGGCGTCAGGCGATACGGACTGGCGAAACACGCACAAGAGCCCAACCTCGAGCACGCCTGTGATGAGCTTGATCCGTTGGAGTAGCTGCAAATCAGCTGTGCCGGTCTTGCGGGAGCGAACCTCGCTGGATCCCGCATGTAGCCCTCGTCGAAGACGGCGTCGATCACGAAGTTGCTGGCGCGTCAGACGCGGGATAGACTCGTACGAACCCGTTGTCCGTCACCTGCGTGCGTCAGTCGACTGCGGGTACTCTTAGGACGCACGACTGGCCCTGCTTTCGCTTTCGCCATCCGTAGTTGCTGCGTACGTCACCGCACGCAAGTCGGCGCACGTACCGCGGTCTTGCAGCCCATTCGTTGCAGATTCCGGAGCACCGTCGCCCAGGCGAACATGGCGACCTCGATCGGGATGCCCTGCTTCCACCGCTGTCCCCAGCACGTTCGAGTTCTTGCGATCGTCCGCGACCAGCACGAAGACTTTCGCCGCTTCTGCGAGCACCTGGCGAGTCAGTCGCGCGCACGAGTCAGCCCACGCGCCTTCTCGCGCAGATGGCATGCACCACCGCCCTTGATGCAATCTGCGTACGTCAACGGGGAGTTGGCGCCTGACGTACTGAGGTCGTCGTCGATCTCGTCGGCGCCATCGAGCGTGACGTCGAGCTGCGGAACTGATCGACCTCTGCTAACCGCAGACCGGCCTTGACAATGAGTTCCTTGCTCTGAAAGCCTACGAGCTGAGCTTACAATTCGGAGGTGGTGGAAGCGCACCTGTCGGGGACGAAACCAGCGGCTCTTGTTGACCGCCTTGCCTTGCTGAACTATCCTGTCGACGACGAACGGGACTGTCGTGCCGGAGCCGATGCCAATTAGCGGTCGTTCGGACTGACATGGCGATCGACTGCAGCGTAGGCGGCCAATCGCTTCGCTGCTTCGACGGGGTCAGATGCTCGAGCTGAACCTGCTTGAAGGCTTGCGGATCGGCTGTCGAGAACTTGCCTTGCTTGATCGGCTCGCTGGCGCTTAGCTGCACTGGTTTCGGCAGTCCGGAGCTTGTCGTTGCTGTTTGCGACATCGATGCTGGCTGAAGCTGAACGAAGAGCGATCGAAACGACTGTGCGCGTAAAGGGCTGATGCTGGGGCGCGGGGCGGTCGCAGATTTGACTCTCAGAGTGTGTTTGCGCGCCTTCTGTTCGAGCGCCCGCTCGCTAGCGCTCGATGCGACTTGATCCGGTCGCGGTGAAGGACACAGCAATCTGCTTGCGATTCGGTGCTCAGAAAGGCAGGAAGAGTGCAGCAGCAGAAGCGCGCAAGGAGATGAGCTCGATGACAGCTGGGCTGCGGCGTGGGCGGGCGTCAATTTGGCTCCCTGGCTCTCGCGAAGCTGTGAAGAAGACCTGCTAGAGCTGATGATTGCGAAATCAGAAGCTCGAGACGTCATTACCGTGTCTGGGCTGCGTCTCCAACCGCGATAAGCACGTCGAGCGTTTCCGGCTCTGCGTGTGAAGAGCACTGCCTCGGGCTCCATCAAGATCAGAGCACAGCTGCGCACCGCCGAGATGGGCACTGCCCGCAGCGCTCGACTTCTGCGCATCATGATTTGCTCGTCTGCACATCAAGCTGCAGCAATGGTCTCTGAGAAGTGGCGACAGCAGAATCCTCTAGCCCGCATTCTCGATCTCACACGGTTCAGCGATAGGCATGACGCCGACGACGCAAGGCCAAGAAGCGATGGCGACCGCTCGGCACCACATCAAGTTTCTCTCGCTACTCTTGATCGCGCACATCATCACCGTCGTGCTCCTGCTCTTCTTCATCCTGCTCAGTCTCAGTACTTCCTGCCAGGCTCCTTTCCGCTCCTCGTGCTCAGCTCGACCCGATCGGATGCCAGCTCTACATCGGCCTGCTCTCGTCTTGCTACAAGGCGGGCAGCGCCGACGCGATATGCTCATCGGCCAGCTACTCTGCCAATCGGGCGGCCATCCACCGAGCGGAGACCAACGCAGCACTACGATCGACGCTCGACAATGGCTACAGACGCAGGCTATCCTCATCACGACCTGCACGGCATGCATGCTCATCGTCTCATGCTCATCATCACCTCCATCTGGCTAGAGCACAAGCTGCGACGCGATCTCAGCTCGTCGGTGCCGCTGCGAAGTCTGCAGAAGCGTCAGACTCGCGCTCGTCATGCCGCTATGTTCGTCCGCAAGCCTAGCTCAACTTACGTACGCAGGCGAGCAGCCCAGCTGACCATCATCGGCGGCGCGTTGGGCATGACCGGCGCTATACAGCTTCGCACGGCAGCCGAGGCGACCTTCACCGGCTTCCGCTGGGTCGCTGCCAACTCGAACATCTCGAACGTCGTTCCTCAACCGAATCGAGACGGGCAAAGGCTTTCCGGTCCTCTGGGCGATCTTCTCGGTGGGCGCTTCGATGCTCTTCTTCCTCGTCATCCTGATCTCGACCGAAGCCGACGTCGTCGTCGAAGAGGAGCCGGCTGCCGAGAATCCCGTCGTGCGTGAGCTGGCTTCATCTTGACCTCGCTGACAGCTCACAGTGAACCGACGTTCGGACGATGCGGCTACTTCGCGCAAGCTCCTCAGAAAGCTATCGAAAGCGATCACAGCTCCACTACGCTGGCGTCCGACGATCCGCTGGCGGGCGGCTTCCGACCGGTAGGCGATCTACTCAAGCGAAGCGGCTCGACGATGGCATGAACCGTGAACATGTACAAGTGACAAGATACACGACTGTATTCATGCGCTGAGCTGCAATGTTGGTCCTTGACATCCTCTGTGAGCTGTCAGTCGATGGTGGATTGGCTAGCGCACCTGAACGACATGTGACAGAGCAGCGCTCGACCGATAGCTATCTTGTTTGTGACGCAGACTTGTCATGAACTTGGCGACGCCCGCATCGCTGACGATCTCGCCTTGAATGGACCATGCGCATCGGCCTCGCTGAAGTGCGCCAGAGCAACTTCGCCATCTTGCGCGGTATGCTCGACGAAGCCATCGTGCAGGATCAGTCGTCGTGGACAGCGCTGAACTGGAAGCCTTGACGCGATGGACGTGCTTCACGTTGTCGTCTGTGTGCGTCAGCTGAATTGCAATCCATCGACACGCACAGACGCTGTTCCGGGGGTAGCTCGTAGCTCTTCCATGCATCGAAGCTAAGTTGGCCCCACGAGTCGGCTTCGGCGATGCCCTCGAGCTGGGCGAGCAGGTGATCAACGGGCGGTCCAGAGTCTGGCGAGGTCCGCCTGGGATATCCGTCGCCACCTGATCGATCCAATCGTTGTCGCCCAGTCCACCGAGATACTTCGAGATCACACTCTCCGCTTTTCGACATCCTCTGGCGTGCGTCTGAGCAGGAACAGCTCGTCAAGGTCGGTATAGGCCACCACCGCGTCGGTTACGGTACGTCGATCGAAGCGCGCGCAGTCGGGCAAAGTAGAGCACCTGATCATGGGAGACACCAGCGTTTTCTAGGTAGTCGTAGGCCTCTGGCGAGATGTACGAGCGCGTCGGAAACGTGTCGCGTGCGCCGGTCAGCTGCGGTAGGCATCGAAGCAACCTCGAGCGGACCGCCTCGACTGTAGTAGTGAACAGTGTCGATGCCGAGCAAACGATGATGCTCTCGCCATTCCAGGACTCGACCCAGCTCGACCTCGCCGTAGATCGCGGGCAAGCAGATGCCGAGCGAGCCGGGCGCCGGCTCTCCGACCTCGTGCGGGACAACGTTGAACGGTATCTTGAGCGGTTTCGAGTCAGGTAGATCGAGAACGAGCCTCACGCGCAGTCGATCGATCGTTGGCTCGGCCTCGTCGACCACGCCCATCGCCTGCATGATCCTCGGCGACAGATCGCATTGTAGCAGCTCGGCAAAGTGTGCATCCGCTTCTCGTTGCCTCTGTCGTCCACTTCTTCGAATGCGCGCCGGCATTGATCTCGCACGACATCCTCTCGACCACTCCCTCGTCGGGCTAGGATCGACTGCCATCGGAAGGGAACCTTCGCTTGCAGAGGCTCCTCCCAGAAGACGAGCATCTCGAGGAAATGCGACGATCGTTGAGCGTCTCGATACGAGTCGGCCTGCGTCCTGACGGCGGCTTGGAGCAGTGAGAAGCGTACTGAGCTCGATGGCAGCTCGATCGTCTGACCGTGTCATCCTCCATGCCCCATCGTCTGATCATCGTCGCATTGCCCTCGGTCTCGCTCGGATGCGAGGCGATGACTGCCTCGCTTGCCGACCCCAGCGACGCGATGACTGTGGTGAGATGCTTTGCTGAAGACGATCCAATGACGACGAGCGCGAAGAGAGCCGGTACGGCGATCGCACAGACGAGCGCCAATCGAGCGATCGGCCGATTCGATCGCTTTTTCGGGAGCCACTGATACTTTCGAATCTTGCTCTGAGTCGTCTTGCAGCGAGATGGAAGATCTAGGCGAGTGCTCAGTCGGGCAAATCGGCGGGTTGGCTGCTCACATTGAGCCATTCCGGTGACAGAATAAGCGACCAGCGCTGATAACCTCACAGGAGCGCAGGAAGAAGGCGGGAAGCGGATTCGTCGAACCGATCGTCGCGCGCGGAAGTTACCTTTCAAAGCAAGCTGCGGCGGAAGTGAGGCTGCAACGCGGTTCTCTACTCGATCAAGATTCCGTTGTGGCAAAGCGATCGCCCGATTGATCAAAGGTGCTTCGAACTGAACAGGCGCTCTTCTTGCATGAGGGAAGGGGACATGGGAACAAACGGTATGGCTAGCCTCTCCGGCGAATCACTGCGACTTGATGAACTCGAGTGCATCGACCGAACTGCGTACGTCAGTCGACTTGCGGCTGTTCCGGGCGCACGACTGGTCAGGCTTGACGCCAATCTTGGCCTGCAGGAGCTTGCCGCCCTTGCCGATGACAAAGTGCGAGCGCTTGACGGTCTTCTCGGTCTTGGAGCCGCCAAGAGCCTTGATGAGGACCTGCTTCGGGTCCGAGAGCAGGCTGTAGCCGAGGTTCTGGGCGTCCTTCCACTTGAGCTGGGCGGGCGCCTTGTCCTGCGACAGGCCGAAGACGGCGTAGCCAGCGTCCTCGAACTCCTTGTACGAGTCGCGGTAGGCGCCGGCTTGCTTGGTGCAGCCTGGCGTGTTCGCTTTCGGGTAGAGGAAGATGACGGCGCCCTTCTCCTCGAAGAGCGTGTCGAGGTTGATGTCAGCGTCGTTTTGATCCTTGAGCGTGATGCCGGACGGCAGCTGCTCGCCCTCTGGATCGGCTTGACCTCGGGCTCGCGCTTGGCCGCCTCGTCGTCCTGCAGACTCAGCGCTGCCCAGGCCTCGGACGACGCACCAGCTTGGCCTTCTTGTTGGCAGCGGCCGCTTGGCACGAGCCGACGTCGGACGCGGAACGCTCACTTCCTCGGCGTCCGGATCGAAGACGTCCTCGTCCTCGCCGTCGTCTTCGACCTCATCGCCGAAGTCGTCCTCTGGGGTCGCGCTTTCTCGGCGGCATGTTGAGAGAGGTAGACTGTGTGCAGAGGGAGGTCTGCGGCGATCAGTCGAGCTCGGGAAGAGCGCTAGACGGCCGCACGCCCCTGAAACAGCACGCCGGCTGCGCGAGGCGGGCGACAGAGGCCAGCGCAGGCTATCCACGCACAGATGGACTGCTGAAACGAGACTTGGCAAAGTCTCGACCGGTAGGAAAGGAGCAGAGGCGCAAAGCGTCGCGCAACGCTGCATGTGGCAAGAACGGATTTCGATGCAGAAATGCGTACAGAGAGGTCGGGAGCTAGTGGAGAGTCGGCGGCCGTGCCAGCGTCGAGGCGACCGAGAAACCCGGGCGAACTGCGGAGTCAGAAGATCCGGCGGGCTGCGACGCACATCAGAAGTCGAAGATGAGGTCTATCCTTATACTTGGCAGCGAGGAGCTGGACCTCCGAGCGATCCGCTTGCTGCCAGGCGCCGAAGTCGAAGCCGACAAGCCGAAGGATCCGCGATGGACCTGCTGCGTCGCTCTCGAGAGCATCCCTGATTGTGTCCTTGCCAAGCTGACACCGAGTGCTCAAACTCGACAGCTCGAGTGACACGGCGCTGGATCGAACGAGTATGCTGAGAGCCGCACACACGTCGTCTGATTGCGATTGAGAACTGGAGGGTGCACTGGGCGATCTGATGTGCAAATGCTGGATCCTCGGCAAGAAGTTGATGGATGTTTCGCGATGTCGGGTTGATAGACCGAGTCCAGCGACCGGATATTCGGGCAACGAGTCGCAACACGCTCCCACGGATTCGACCGGTCCAGATCATGCGTAAACTGCCGAGCTGTGCACCCAGCGCCTCGATGATGTCCGTCGGTCCCGCAAATACGAAGTCCTTTTCCTGAAAATGCCATCCTGACCATCCATCGCTGCCGGACATCCATTCGACGTGTAAATCCGCCGTCACCAGACGCTGCAAACGGGAGGGCTGAGATCACGGCGATGATCTGCGGCGAGGTGACCTTGCTTCGTGGGAATTCGAGAGATTTGAGCGCGCCGCGAGCGATGAGAGCCGCTTGGAGCTCGGGACCGATCGGCACGGCTTTGATCGTCGTCTGGTACGACAGGGCGGCCAGGTGATGGCAGCTGCGAACGATCTTAGCCAGGAGGACGTCCGCTGGCGGTGTGACGAAGCCAGCGGCGTAGGTGTGGACGTGCAAGCGTCGTAGGTCGAGCAGCGCTGCTGGAATCGCGTCGTAGTGGTGACGCCCTTGTGTAGGCTCGTGAGCTCGGCGCTATCGGTGACGAAACGCCTGATCCGAGTCCACGGCGAGCACCGCGTCGTTCCATCGCCTCGACACGATCCGCAGATCCGCCTGCCTCTCTTTCATCCCCTTTGCCCCATCCTTGCTGTCAATTTCGAAGCGCAGCGCGAGCCCGAGCAGCTCGAGCGGGAGATCCCCGAGCCGATTGGCGGCGAGCTCATGGTAGAGGACACAGAATCACAAGATAGCACAAATTGCGTCAGCGAGCAGCGGACAGCCGTCGCGCAGGGAATCAGCGAGAGAACCAAATCGCTCGTCGAGCTCGATCGCGATCAAGAATGCGACTGGCGTACAGCAAAGTCTTGCAGCAAAGCGGACGGAGCGTCGACGGAGCTTGGCGACCGCTCACAGCATCGCTGGCTGTGTGCCCGGCTCGACTTGCGGGCCATAGACCTCGTCGAGACGGACGAGCACCAGTCTTCCGTCGACCCGCTTTGTGCGAACTGATGCCCAGGTGTCGTGCGTCGATCGCTTGCCGTCCTTGTGCGTGCGATCGACGAAGAGATGCGAGAAGACTGTTCCGTCAGGTCCGTCGAGCACGTTCTGGGAGGGTCAAAGCATCTTTCAAGCGCACGCACTACGATCTTGAAGTCAAAGCTCGCCGTGGTCTCCTTGATTTGCGCGATCACGCCCCTTGAGCTTCGCCAGGCCATGTAGCTCGGAGCCGTTGGGAGCGAAAGTGACTTGCTCGTCGCACAGGTCCCAGCGAGGCTCGTTCGTGAACTGGGCGATCAGCGCGAGCGAGAGGTCCACGCACCAGGCTGTCGAGCCAAGTCGTGTAGACTTGCGAGGGCTGCTCCATCGTGCAGCAGAGACGAGAGCAGCATTCGGTCGAGTCGACGGACCACTCCAATCGCTCGATTTAGCTCGCCTCTCGCGACCGAAGGCCAGTGACCGACATGGAGACACGACAAAAGAGACCCAATGCAGCGAGACAGACGACTGCAGCGCTCTGTGGGACGTGCTGGTTCGGACACGACGGCCTCTCGACACGCAGGCGATCGCTCGAAGCGACACAGATGATGTCCTCTTCCAGTCTCAGCGCGTCGGCAGCGGTCAGGGGCGAGCGAAATCAACTTCGTTCGATGCCCCTTCGTTCGATGCGCCTGCCGCTTGCATGAACAGCACGATCAGACCTTCGACTTGCGTGTCGAAAGAACGTCGCGTTTCCAGATGGTCAGACGGATCGACGGCCGCGCGCTGAATGAGCCTCGTCGCTGACTGGCGCGTGCGATCTGCGTCTCTAGCGAAGCATGAGCAAGAGGATCGTCGTCTTCACGCGACTGGCTATCAGGGCTCGAGCGTCGTCGAACATCTCAGAGCCGACCCGCAGTACACGATCATCGGCATCACCAGAGACCCGACGTCTGCAGCTGCGCAGAAGTAGGCATTCAGCTGCACAAGGGCGACCTCTACGACCCAGCTTCGTACGACGATGCGCTCAAGGGCGCGTACGGCGCTTTCCTTAACTCGGACTTTGCTTCAAACTTCCTCGGCAAGTCGCAGTACAACTTCAAGCAGGCGGTCGACGACGAGCGCAAGCAGCTGGCCGATGCCGTTGCTGCGTTCAAGAAGCACGGCCTCAAGCACATCGTCTTCTCCACCTTGACACCCACTTCGACCAAGAAGATGGAGTATCAAGCGGCCAAGCACGACACGCAGGCCCTGCTAGCGACTGAAGGCGTGCCGTGTGCGTTCGATGAGCCTACTCGCCTGACGGCCCAGACACCAATATTTACCCTCCGGCTGGTACAAGAACGTAATCAAGTACGACCAGATCAAGAAGCAGGACGACGGCACTTCCTGTTCTCTGCCGCGTGCCCGACTCGACTTCCAACGATTGGAGGAGTCCGAACAGATCGGACTCTTCGTCAAGGCCGCACTGGACAATCCGAAGAAGTTCCTCAACCACCAGCCAGGGCGCAATCTCGGAAAAGATCAAGTACGGCGACATGCGAAGCGCTTGTCGGCGGTCAGCGGCAAGAAGGTCGTCTCGGCGAACATGAGCTTGGAATACTTCAACGTGCGTTGCCAGTATCGGCAATCGTGACGCCAGCAGTCCGACGAGTACAAGGCGCAGCTTGGCCCCTTCCACGAGGTGTTCGACGCCCTGACGAACCATCCGCTCTCGACTACCAGCGTCCTGGTCTGCCGCCGAAGGAGGTGGTGCCCAACCTTTGGACGCTCGAGGACTGGGCTCGGCAGGAACAAGGACCTACGCGCGCTTCTCGAATTCTGATATAGCACTTGCGCGCTCTGCTACTGTACATGGACATGCAAAGGACTGTACAACACTAGTCGGCAGAGCGCTGAAAGTCGAGCGAGTCCGAGTGTTCGGCTGCTGGACCGGTCCAAGTGATCGTCGTCTCGCCCTCGCTGTCCTCGTCCTCAGTGACTGCCGGCTGTTCTGCCATCCGTGCAGGCACCGATCGCTTGGACTGAGCGAGGTTGGCCAGAAATTTGTGCGACGAGGGCGCTGCCTCCTGAGACACGGCGTCGGCGTCGAGGCGAGGAGCATCGTAAGTATACCCCTTCAGGCGGAGGCTCGAGGATCATCGGGCCGTCGAAGGCAAAGGTCTGCGTCTCGTCCGTCTCACGCCAGACTGCGACGAGAAGACGTCCTCGTCTGGCGTCACCCGCTTGCTACGTCGGCTGCTCTTCGATCGCCTGCCCGAGCCCGAGGTCGTCGATGAACCAGCCTCGTCGAGATCGTCGTCGCCCAGTCCCTTCGTGCTCAGCCCGAGCTCCTTGGCACGTCGTCTCGCCCTTCTGCGCGCTCGTCTGATCTGCCGTCCTCCTCGGCAGCCAGCTCTTCTTCCTCGGCGGTGAGCTCAAGCAGGGACGGGGTTCGTGAGGATCGGGCAGTGGCGTCGCATCGGCTTCATGCTCGAGCAGCGCCTGATTGAGCTCATCGTCGTCCTCGTCGGGCAGCTCGATTCTCCTGGCGCCCCGCGAAGAGCGACCAGAGCAACGTCCACCGCGAGAGCCTGATCCGCCTCGTTTGCGTCGCTGATCCGCAGGTAGACCGATGTCAGAGTGCATAGACATCGCATCGCTGAAACGGTCGTCGGGATCGTCCGCCAACCGAGGCCGTGCACGCCGCCTTGCGCGGTCCGAAGCAGGGGCATCTGAGCATCGAGCGGAGATGGTCGATGGTCGTGAACTCGTCCATGGTCGTGCGGGTCGTCAGGGTGCGATCGTGCTTCCTCGGCGACTCGCTGCGATGATGCGGCACTGCTCTGGACACTGAGCGGACACGCAGACCTGCAGATTCGCGGGTCCGCCGCTGGCAAAGGAGACCGAGGGCCGAAAGTGCGGTGCGAGCGAGCGAGGCGGCGGACGGCGCGTGCAGACTCTGTCTCTCCACTCTTCCGTGTCGAACGTGTGTCATCAGATCGCAGGCGTCAGTTGATGGCGCGAGGGTCTGAGCGGGTCGCTCATTCGCTTCGGCAAGGCGGGCTTTCGACATTCTCAAGCTCCGAAAGCGACATCAGAAGCTCAGCAGGCTGATGGACGCACGGATCGCGCGCAGGCGGCAGTCGTCGAGAGACGCTGGCGCTTCGCTCGATGCTTCATCCACGCTCAAATAGCGCCACAACACAGGGCCGCAGGATCTGAGCGCTTACCCAAGCCCAGTGACGCAGGCCTTTCACGCTTTCGCTTCTCTCGTCACTTTCGACCTCTGCAAAGCTCTGCAATCTTCATCTCGACCTCATCCACACCGCTTCATCCCGTATGACGAGCTTAACGTTCCCGCTCTGAGCCCGACAGATCGTCATGCCGGACAGCACTCGCGTCGAGGCCGGCTACAAGGCCACGTTGAAAAACCCAAACGTCAGCGAGGAAGCCAAGGAGCACGCCCGCGAGGAGCTCGCTGCTCGCGGCGTCGACGTTCCCGGCTCGCACGAGCGCCAGGAGACCGCCTCGTCGACCGAATCCAAGACGACGCCCCTACTGGCCACGACGGCAATGTCGTCCGCGGGCTCAAGGCGCTCTTCACAACCAGCACGTTTCGTGCGACCGCAAGTCTCTGGCGAGCTGGACGCGCTCAGCGACGAGGCCAAGGAGAGCGTCAAGGAGAAGCTCGAGGCTCACGGCGTCGACCCCAGGTGCGTGATCGTACACGAGCCGACTGACGCACGCAGCACGTCTAAGCGCCCTCTCCTGTGCCCGCGTTTGAGATGAAATGAAAGTCTACAAGTTTACACGAGCGAGAATCTCTGGCAGCTTGTCCGCGAGCTGCAGATGCGCCGGCAAGATGGTCGCTCACGTCCAGGGCTTCGATGCCGAGCGCCTTGACGTTGTCTGGGAGGGTCTGGATGCCTGCTACGCTGTACGAGAGCGTGTGCAGTCGAGCGAGCAGTGCAAGTACCCAGTCGTTGCCCGAGTTGGCATTGACGAAGCGGTGCGAGAGACTGAACGAGCCTTGGGCGTAGTCGTCCGGCGAGGGCGCCATCGGCGAGGAGATCAGCACGACATCGAAAAACGAGGTTGTCCAGGCCGCGCTTGGACAGCTCGATCAGGCAGCTGAAGATTGTGACGGCACCCAACGAGGATCCAATCAAGTTGACCGGACGCTTGCTTGCACCTCCTCCGCGAGCACGTCGGCGAGCACTCGACCGGCCGCGTACGACTTGTCCTTCGTCCGCTGCCATCGATTGTCGAGGAACATCGCAGCACCGTTGTAGACTGAGAGCGGCAGCGCGACCGCGTGTAGATTGCTGCGAGCGCTGTTCGCTTGACGACCTCGACGGCGCCTTTCTTGATCACGAAGCTGAGCTCTTCAGAGAAGGATGAAGCATCACGCACTCTAGCACGTAGCTCTGAACTTTCTGGCGGTCGCGAGGTAGTCGTCGACATCGGTCTTGATTGCGTAGACGTCTTGATCGTGGCTGTCCGCGAAGGCAGCCCGGAACGGCGAGATGTAGTCTTCCTGCTTGAGCAAAAGGCCAGACATGACGATCGTGGCGTGCAGACTCGGGATCGAGGTATTCGTGACCTGCTCGAACTCGAACGTTTCGATGCCGTCCATCTCCTTTTGGTTCTATAAGCCGTCATTCCACCTCCGGCTACACCAAGCAAATTCCAAGGGCCACCGCGCCGGCCGCCCCGCTGAAGATACCGAGCAGGCCGCCTGTCGCGCCGACGATAAGCGGAGCGGCCAGGCCCCCCGCTTAACCCGATAGCCACGCCCCCGAGCACAAAACCTGCGCCGTCGCTGCCCATTTGAGCGCGCTCTTCGATGACCGGCTCGTGTCGACCGACTTGCTGCTGGCTGAAGACAGCGCCTGCGTCGAGTCTGACTTCTCGAGCATCGCATAGAGCTGCTGAGCGACCGCGTGTTCCGCCCCGTACACATCCCCGAGTCGATCCTAAGCAGGCGCGCCGTCTCGAAGACGAGGGCTCGTGAGAGTGCAGAGTAGGCTCGATCTTGCTCTTTCTGCTTCGACGGCTTAGTAGTGACGTTCAGCGATGCGAGGATGAGCAGTTGGAGGAGCTCGGCGTGCTTGTCGGCCGGCAGTGACGGAAATGCAGCGAATCCGACTCGGTGACGGCTCGGGAAGCAGCTCGACCTTGATGCCGAGTGCTGTGGACACTGCAGTGACCATGCTGTTCGCTCGGCGTCGTGGCCTGCTGGACACGCAGTGCGCTTGGTTGCCAGCAACGCAGCACCGGCAGACGTCCAGCAATGCTCAGGCGGTATCGTCGTCTTCTCGGAGCTCATTGTCGTGTAGGCAGCGCTGTCCCGAGCGAGACCTGGCCAGTGACGCGCAGAGCTGATCTGCGCCTTGGCTCGTGCGCTTCTGCCGCTGCGTCTCCAAGATGTCACAGTCTCAGATTCAGGATCCTCAGCTCGTCAGGCTGCAAATTGTGTGTCAATTCGGCGCAGAGAACAGCGCTAACGCAGCGCAGCTCACGGCCGCTGTCAGTCCTCGTTACGTCTCTGACGGAAGACGAGAGCGCAGCTGAGGCGCCGTACAGCTCGCCCTCGGCGCCAACCTCGTCGGCACGCTCGCAATTCAGCCGGAAGCTGGCCAGATCAGCGATGAATAGTACGTAGGTCGAGAGGGTTTTCTCACGTCGCCAGCGAGACGATCCTCACTCCGCGCAAGTCGCTGTGCGCTCGGTCACTGACGAGGCTCTGACGAAGGCAGGATAGGCTTCTACTGGCTCGTTTTGTTCGTCTTGCAGATCGGCTACTCGCTGCTGCTCGTGATCGCCAGGAAAGCTGAGACCAAGGCGACGATCGTGCACGGCGTCGGCATCCGCTTCCCGCTCGCCGAGCTCTTCTTCGGCCTATGGGTCGTCTTCTGGGATCTCAAAATCTTCGTCGCGTCGGAGATCTGCCTGCTCATCAGCTTCGTCCTCATCCTCTCCGTCTGGGCGACGCTGTTCCGATACCCAGCGACGACCTCACGACCGCTCGACTTCCTGCTCATCCATGCGCCCGTCACCATGTTCGTCAGCGTTCTGTGGTCCGTGGACCTGTGGCAGAACGGCCTGCTCGCCTTCAACTGGTTCAAGTATGTCGGGAGCGACCCGGATCAAGGCAGCGGACGATGGGAGAGAGACCACGAGAACCACGCCTGGATCGGTGCGCGCCGATGTCCGAGCAGTCTGACCGCTCAGTCTTCGGCGTCATCACGGCAGTCGGCCTGATCAGCTCGTTTGTCGTCTTCCTGCGCCGCGACTTTGTCTGGGCGGCATCGACGGTCCTACCTCTTCATCGCAATCCTGCTCAAGGGCGACAAGCCAGCTCAGGTGCGCTGCTCTGCCATGTTCAGCCGGCTCACCGCGTAGATCTTCGTGCCGCTCATCGTCCTCTCGGTGCTCAACGTCGTCGCGATCGTCGCTTCATCGCTCTGGTACCGCTACGGCAATGCACGAGAAGGCGCCATCGCTCTGCCGGACGACGAGCCTCGCCGCAGCAGCACATTGTCTCGGACCAAGAGCGCGCTGGATTCTCGACGAACGTCAGCTGAAGTCGCGACGTCGAACTGTCCTCACATCTCTGCTAGATTGCTGTAACATGAACTTGCGTCTGAACGTCACTCTCGTCCCTTGCACGCTGCGACTGTCAGACTTCGCGTACAGCCTTCTCGCAGTTCTTCCCTTGTGTCTCCTCTCCGCGAGCTGTCTCGGGCGCGCCTCGCTGCGATGAGCTCAACGAGCCCGAGCCCAGCTCTCGGTCCCGCGGCTCTCGATAACACTGAGCTCACGAGCGTTCCCGACCTCACGCTCAAAAAAGCGCGCAGCTCGTTCGCCGAGAAGCTGGATCGCAGCCTCGGCGCACCACACTCGACGCGCCGTCAAGCCAGCGCCTTCGTGCTCAGCTTCGTCGCGAGCACGGTTGTTCGA
>JALHSO010000038.1:0-25909 GCA_022984855.1 Dimocarpus longan
AAAGTATTGATCCTTGCCGCAAAAAGAATTTAGTATCGGCAGGCTACATGGAAGATTCGACTGGTTTCAATGCTATCGGCAACTCGAAAGGTTTATCCGCTTATAATCGGCAGACTTCGGTTGAATTTTCGATCACAGTACGTACTGCTGATGGCTTAGGATCAGGCTATGCTACTCAAGACGTAACCGACGTTTCGAAGCTGAATACCAAAGCATATACCGAAATAGCTATGCAAAAAGCGCAAGCGTCAGCGAATGCGCGAGCGCTAGAACCAGGTAAGTATACGGTTATTTTAGAGCCTGCCGCTCTTGTCGCTAACGTGGATGCGTCGCTAATGGTGGCGCTAGTCCGCTCGTTGGATGCGCGAAATGCCGATGAAGGTCGCTCGTTTTTGAGTAAGAAGGGGGGTGGCACACGTCTGGGTGAAAAACTCTTTGATGAGCGTATTACGATCTATTCTGACCCGACTAACCCTGAAGTACCTGACAGTGCATTCAGTGGCGATGGTCGTCCGCAAGAAAAAGTGACGTGGGTAGAAAAAGGCGTGATTAAAAATCTGTCATATTCGCGTTATTGGGCGGAGAAAAAAGGCGTTCATGCGACCCCTCCAGGCGGAAACTTCATTATGGAAGGCGGTACGCAATCGTTAGCGGACATGATCAAAGGAACCGAGAAAGGAATTCTAGTTACCCGTTTCTGGTACATTCGCCCGGTTGACCCCCAAACATTGCTATATACTGGCCTGACCCGCGACGGCACTTTCTACATTGAAAACGGTCAAATCAAATTCCCGGTCAAGAACTTCCGATTCAACGAGAGCCCAGTGATTATGCTCAACAATCTCGAAGCACTGGGTAAACCTGTCCGCATTGGTGGAAACCTGGTGCCCCCGATGAAGATTCGGGACTTTACCTTCACTAGTCTATCAGATGCTGTTTAATTAATTTAAAACATGGTGAGCATAGAGTCTTTCATGGAGAAAAAAAGAAAGCTCTGTGTCCTCTGTGTCTTCTCCGTTACCTCTGTGTTTAAACTATTTTTTGAATGAATCGTCGAGATTTTAACCAATTATTAGGCTTCGGTACGGCAGGTATGCTGGTACCATCCTTACCCGCTTTCTCCCGAACTGTTTCGCCTGAGGCTCTGTTAGAACCGGGCTTGGATGTGTCGGTAAAGAAAAACGCCTAGCCGATGCCGCCCTCAACGCAGCGAAAGCCAAGGGAGCTACCTACGCCGATGTACGTATTGGGCGCTACTTGAATCAATTCGTACTGACGCGCGAAAATAAAGTACAGGGAATCATTAATTCTGAATCATTCGGAGTAGGTATTCGGGTCATCGTCAATGGCTGCTGGGGTTTTGCTTCAGTGGGTGATGCCCGCGACGAGTCGGTCGTGGCTAAATGTGCCGAAACCGCCGTAACCATTGCCAAAGCGAATGCACGGCTGTTAACTGAACCCGTACAACTGGCTCCACAAAAAGGATTTGGTGAGGTAAGTTGGAAAGCACCTATCAAGCGAAATGCATTCGAGGTACCCGTTAAAGAAAAAGTCGATTTGTTGCTGTCCTGTAACGCAGCGGCAATGCAGAACGGAGCCAACTTCGTCAACAACGTGCTGTTTCAGATAAATGAACAAAAGTATTTTGCCTCTACCGACGGCACATATGCTGACCAAGACATTCACCGCATTGGACCCAGCTTTACCGTAACCGCCGTTGACCCAGCCAATGGACGATTCTCTACGCGTAACTCGCTAAGTGCGCCGATGGGCATGGGCTATGAATACTTGCAAGTGAATCCAGCCGATAAAGTAACCGGCATAACGACCCGTTACAACAAAGGCTACGATATGTTAGAAGACATTACCGCAGCCGCCAAGCAAGCGAAAGAGAAGGTAGCGGCTAAATCAGTAGAAGCGGGCAAATATGATTTAGTTTTAGACCCCTCGCACACTTGGCTAACCATTCATGAATCGGTCGGTCACCCACTCGAGCTAGACCGCGTTTTAGGCTACGAAGCTAACTACGCGGGTACTTCCTTTGCGACGCTGGACAAATGGAAATCAAAGGATTTCAACTACGGTAGTAAGGAAGTTAATTTTTTCGCTGACAAAATACAACCCGGCTCTCTGGGCGCGGTAGGTTGGGACGATGAAGGTGTGAAAACCAAGCGTTGGGATTTAGTGAAAGACGGCATTCTGGTCAATTATCAAGCCATTCGTGATCAGGTTCATATCATAGGCGAGAAAGAATCACAGGGTTGCTGCTACGCCGACAACTGGAGTTCGGTGCAGTTCCAGCGCATGGCCAATGTCTCGCTGGCACCCGGCAAAACGCCGTTATCCGTGCAGAACATGATTAAGGATGTCAAGAAAGGCATCTATATTATCGGTGACGGCTCGTTCTCGATTGACCAGCAGCGGTATAACTTCCAGTTTGGGGGTCAGTTATTTTACGAAATCAAAGATGGTCAGATTGCCGGAATGCTCAAAGACGTAGCTTACCAAGCTAATACGCGCGAATTCTGGAACTCGTGCGTTGCGGTCTGCGACGAGAGCGACTACCGACTAGGGGTGCCTTTAACGACGGTAAAGGTCAACCCCCACAGTCGAGCGCGGTCTCGCACGGTAGTAGTACTGCCCGTTTCAACGGCGTTAACGTCATCAACACCGCACGGAAAATTTAACTAAAGTCATTAGTCAATAGTCGTTAGTCAATAGTAATGCTGACGACTATTGACTAACGGCTGTTGACTAAAAATCATGGCTATTTTAACTAAAGAGGAAGCAAAAAAAATATTGGATAAAGTTCTCAGCTATTCGAAAGCTGATGAGATGAGTGCGAACCTATCGGGTAATCGAACAGGGAACATTCGGTATGCGCGTAACTCAGTATCGACCAGTGGCGAGTCGGATAATTTGTCGTTGGCCGTTACGGCTGTTTTCGGTAAAAAATCGGGTACAGCAACTATCAACGAGTTTGACGATGCTCGCTAGAAAAAACCGTTCGACGCGCTGAAGAAATTGCCCGGTTAGCGCCGGAGAACCCAGAGTACATGCCTATGCTAGGGCCACAGACGTATCTGGAAACAAATACCTACGCAGAAAGTACCGCTAAGATTGATCCTGAGTTCCGGGCGAAAGCAGCCTTTGATAGTATTGACCCTTGCCGAAAAGAAACTTAACAGCAGCCGGCTACATGGAAGATCGAACAGGCTTTACAGCGATCAGCAATAGCAAAGGCTGTTTGGTTATAACCGTTCAACAGATGTTGACTTTTCCATTACGGTGCGTACTGCGGACGGCTTAGGCTCCGGTTTCGCTAACCCCGACGTAACGGATGTCAATAAACTCAATACGAAAGCGACTACCGAAGTAGCCATGCAAAAAGCGTTAGCATCGGTAAATGCTCGCGCTTTAGAGCCTGGTAAATACACCGTTATTTTAGAACCTACCGCTTCGGTTGAACTGCTGCAAAACATGATGCGCAGCATGGATGCCCGCTCCGCCGACGAAGGAAGAAGTTTCCTAAGCAAAAAAGGCGGGGGCACTCGACTGGGCGAAAAGCTCTTTGACGAGCGAGTCACTATCATTAGTGATCCACAAAATCCGACTTGCCCCTATCACCATTTGCGGAGGTGGTGGAGGTGGTGGTGGCCGCTTCGGTGGAGGAGGTGGCGACGGACCGGGTTTGCCCCAACAGAAGCGGACCTGGATTGAGAAAGGCGTCGTTAAGAACATGTACTATTCTCGATATTGGGCCGAGAAGAAGGGCGTACAACCCATTCCAGGGCCAGGTGGCTTTATTGTTCAGGGTGGCGACCAGTCGTTAGCCGATTTAATCAAAAGCACCGATAAAGGTATTTTGGTCACCCGTTTCTGGTACATCCGCGCTGTTGATCCCCAAACGCAGTTATACACGGGATTGACCCGCGATGGAACCTTTTATATTGAAAACGGGCAGATTAAGTTTCCGGTCAAGAACTTCCGGTTCAACGAAAGTCCAGTTATTATGCTTAATAACCTCGAAGCATTAGGCAAACCCGTTCGCGCAGGCGGCAATTTAATTCCACGATGAAAATTCGGGACTTTACGTTTACGAGTTTGTCTGACGCAGTGTAGTCGATATTGATTACCACTATAACACAAAGCCCATTGGTATTATGCCAATGGGCTTTGTGTTTATAGTGGTCTACAGCCCCTTAAATTCCCTGAAGTAGACCTTGCTTAAACTTAGACAAAATTCCATGTAGTAAATCTGGGAACTTATATATTTTATCAATAAGCAAATAATTATTTGTTCACGTACAAGAATTTAAAATAAACCCCTTTTATTTAATTGATCTGTTAAATTATATCTTATAATTTAACATATACGTAAAATACACATTTGCCTTTCCTTTTTCAGTTAACCCAACTAGACTAACCAAACGTTGAACCGTCGAGACTTTACTCAAACTTTAGGGCTGGGCGCTGCTGGCCTTCTGTTACCAAAAATGCCGGCTTTTGCTCGTACCGTTACCGCAGAAGAGTTATTGGAACCTGGCTTAGATATCGCCATCAAGAAACGCTTAGCGGACGCTGGTTTACATGCGGCTACTGCCAAGGGAGCCACCTACGCCGATGTACGTATTGGGCGCTACCTGAACCAATACGTAATGACCCGTGAAGACAAAGTGCAGAACATTATCAACACCGAATCGTTCGGAGTGGGCGTTCGAGTCATTGCTAACGGGTGTTGGGGGTTTGCGGCTATCGGCGATACGCAAAGCGAAGAAGACGTAGCACGAACGGCCGAAAAAGCAGTTGCTTTCGCTAAAGCCCACTCCCGGCTTATGAAAAAGCCAGTACAGTTAGCTCCGCAAAAGGGCTTTGGCGAAGTTTCGTGGAAAACGTCGGTGCAGAAAAACTCGTTTGAGATACCGGTTAAAGAGAAGACGGATTTACTATTATCTGTCAATGGGGCGGCTCTGAGCAACGGCGCTGATTTTGTGAATTCCGTCTTGTTTATGATTAATGAACAAAAGTATTTTGCTTCTACCGACGGTTCATACATTGATCAGGATGTTCACCGCATCTGGCCCAACTTCACGGTTACGGCTGTTGATAAGCAAGTGGTCTGATCGCCACTCGTGACTCCTTAAGCGCACCCATGGGCCGGAGTTATGATTACTTACAAACGGCCCCACCTGACCGCTTAACCGGTGTAACGACCCGCTACAACCAGGGCTACGACATGCTCGAAGATGCGACGGCGGCTGCCAAACAAGCCCGCATGAAACTGAAAGCTAAGTCGGTAGAAGCCGGTAAGTGGGACTTGGTATTGGACCCATCCCATACCTATTTAACCATCCACGAATCGGTCGGTCATGCGACAGAGCTGGATCGGGTATTGGGTTACGAAGCCAATTTAGCGGGCACTTCCTTTGCGACTATTGATAAATGGAAGTCGAAGAGTTTCAACTATGGTAGTCCGGTTGTCAACTTCTTCGCTGACAAAACGCAGCCAGGTTCGCTGGGGGATGTAGGTTGGGACGACGAAGGCGTAAAAACCAAAAAATGGGACCTCATCAAAGACGGTATTCTAGTTAACTATCAGGCTATCCGCGACCAGGCGCATATCATTGGCGAAAACGAATCGCAGGGATGTTGCTATGCCGATAGCTGGAGCACCGTTCAGTTTCAGCGGATGGCGAACGTCTCGTTAGCGCCGGGTAAAGAGCGGCTTACAGTCGATGAGATGATCAAAGATGTTAAGAAAGGTATTTACATCATTGGCGACGGCTCCTACTCGATTGATCAGCAGCGGTATAATTTTCAGTTTGGAGGCCAGTTATTTTACGAAATCAAAGACGGTCAGATTGCCGGGATGCTTCGTGACGTGGCCTATCAGTCTAACACACAGGAGTTCTGGAACTCATGCGTAAAAGTATGCGATGAGCGGGATTATCGGATGGGTGGTACTTTCTTCGATGGCAAAGGGCAACCGGCGCAAATCAATTCCGTATCACACGGCAGTTCCACTGCCCGCTTTAACGGCGTCAACGTGCTTAACACTGGACGGAAACTATAAATAAATATATTAGGAGTGAGGAGCAAGTGGGAAGGCGCGATTCGGTCGTAACCGGTCTGCGCTATCCTTCCTCACCACTCGCTTCTCACTCTTAACGACTCAAAAACATCATGGCTATATTATCACAAGAAGAAGCGAAGAAAATTCTGGATAAAGCATTGTCTTTTTCCAAAGCCGACGAAATGAGTGCTAGCCTAAATGGGGGACGAACCAGCAACATCCGGTACGCGCTCAATAGCGTTTCTTCGGGGGAGAAGCCGATAATGTATCGCTGTTGATCACCGCAGGCATCGGTAAACGGATGGGATCGGCAACGATTAACGAGTTTAACGATAAAGCGATGAACGAACGGTACGGCGGGCCGAAGAAATTGCCCGCTTAGCGCCCGAGAATCCTGAATACATGCCTATGATTGGGCCACAGAAGTACCTCGAAACGCCAATGTATTCCGACAACACAGCTAAGATGGATTCGGAGTATCGTGCCCAAGTCGCCTTTGATAGCGTTGATGTCTGCGAACAAAAGAATCTCAACGCAGCAGGTTTCCTACAAGACACAACGGGATTCTCAGCCATCGCCAATAGTAAAGGATTATTCGGCTATAACAAAGCCACGGCAGTCGATTTTTCGGTTACCGTGCGTACGGCAGATGCGACCGGATCGGGTTACGTTACCCGCGATTTCAACGATATATCGAAACTCAAAACTCGCCCTATAACCGGCATCGCCATGCAAAAAGCAATGGCATCGGTCAATGCACGAGCATTAGAGCCGGGCAAGTACACGGTCATTCTAGAACCAACGGCCATGGGCACGTTACTACAGAGCATGATGTCAGGTATGGATGCGCGTTTGGCCGACGAAGGGCGAAGTTTCTTAAGTAAAAAAGGAGGAGGTACTCGCTTAGGCGAGAAAATGATTGATGAACGGGTAACTATCTATTCGGACCCGATGAATCTGGAAGCACCCAGCGAACCATTTGCAGCGAAGGCCGCAACCGTACCGGTTCATTTCTCGGCGGGAGTGGCGTAGGTGATGGTCGTCCGCAAGAGAAAATAACGTGGTTTGAGAATGGAATTGTGAAAAATATGAGTTATTCCCGCTTCTGGGCCGATAAAAAAGGCGTAAAAGCGACCCCTCCTCCTACTGGTTTTATTATGGCAGGCGGCAATCAATCGTTGGCCGATATGATTAAAAACACCGACAAAGGTATTCTGGTTACCCGTCTTTGGTACGTCCGAATGGTTGATCCGAAAACCCTGTTGCAAACGGGACTCACTCGCGACGGCACTTTCTACATCGAAAACGGGCAGATTAAGTTTCCGATTAAAAATTTCCGATTCAACGAAAGTGCAGTTATTGTGCTCAATAATGTTGAAGCCTTAGGCACACCCATGCGCGTGAGTGGTAATCTCATCCCACCCGTCAAAGCTCGCGATTTTACATTTACGAGTTTATCAGACGCAGTGTAGTTATACTGCCATTATTAAGCCGAGAAAAGCCACTAGCTCACTGCTAATGGGCTTTTCTCGGCTTAATAAAGCATTAAATTAAGTGATCTGTTAAAACTATTCAGTTGTATAGCCACTTCTACGTATCGCAGAAGACCTAACCCAGCATGTCAATTGGTAAGGTCTTTTTCTGGTGCATCTATCTCGTCTTTAATTCACTCGTCCGAATGGAATTTGCCAAAACATTTTTACCCACTTCTGCGGCCGTTGGGTTGCTCCCAATGCTAACCTGGTTCTTTATGCTGGTTGCCTTATATAGTTTCATCGGTAATTTCATTTTCGCCCTGATGACCCGCACCAGCGTAGCCCCAGAACACCGTCTTTCCCGAAATTATACGGCCATCATTGCTGCCGTTGCCGGGATCTCTTATTTCTTAATCCAGAGTTATTACCGCGACATGTTGCAAGAGTTGGCCGAATTAGATAATCCACAGGATCAGAAATTATTGCTTACTCTATCGTACAACGCCATCGGCCAGCTTCGCTATATGGACTGGGCAGTGACAACTCCGTTACTGCTGCTCAAAATTGTGTCGATAGTTAAGATGCGCTACCGTGATTATGCTACCATGATTAACACGCTGATAGCTGCCGATTTCTTTATGATTGTGACGGGTTACATTGGTGAGCAACAGCTAGACGCTAATAACCAGATTATAGTAGGAAGTAAGCTACTATGGGGGGCTGTCTCAACCATTGGTTATGTCATTGTAGTGATTATTCTATGGCGTATCTGGCGGGGGGCAGCTCAAGCCGAGACTGTCTACCCCGAAGAACGCAGGGATTTCGACTTATGGCCTTGATGACTGTCACGTTCTGGGGAGTTTATCCATCGGTTACATTCTGACTACCATCGACGGAATCGATCTAAACTGGATTCACATTTCATTTTCTATCGCTGATATCATTAACAAAGTAGGCGTGGGCATCATCGCTTTCCAAGCAGCTCAACAAGTACTCGAACGACGTGTTAGCCAAGAAGAAACCGCTCCCTCTTATTCTGTTAGTTAACTTTTACTGTCTGAAGTATGAAACCACTCCATCCGCTATTTGGAATTGAGTGGTTTTATACTTCAGACACTTACGTCTGGCTTGCCATCCCTACTTAGCGAGAGCAAAGAGGCCAATTGCCCCTAAAATGTACAGCAGAAGCACTATCAACGAATCATTTCCCATATTGGCGATCTGACGTTTTGGCCGGAACAAAAGCCGTATAAGTAAACTACCGTCAATAGTATCCCTAAGCCGTCAAGTACAAATCGCTTTTCTGAGTACTTAACAGCACCGGCTTTCCGGAAATAAATGTGGCTAATGCCAGCAGAACGGGTAAAAACGCATTCCCACCAAAAATATCGCTAACGGCTAGCGTATAATCCTTCAGCTTGATTGAGGCTAGGCCCGTTGAAACTTCCGGCAAGGAAGTAGCAGCAGCCAGTACGGTAGCGCCAAAGACAACTCCATCCATACCCAATTTCGAGGCTAACCGCGTCACCACTTTCTTCGAGAGCCACTCCGCCAGCCAACGTTGCTAAAGCGGCTACCGCAAAAACCCAAAGCGTGTGTGCTGTACTTCGTTCGGTCGTATTTGAGGTATCTTTTGGTGGCGGAGCCATTGGTTGATCTGACTTCCAGGCAATCCTTTGTGCGCTTTGCCAATTAACCAGACCCCCACTAACCATGTGACAATAAGTGATAGATCGATAGGCCTCAACTGAGTCAACATTGAATCAGGTGGTAGTTGATGACCCACGATCACAAGCGTTAACATAGCTATCACCAATATTCCTTCTAATACAGGTGTCAACGACGATTGCTTTGAACTCAACGTTCCTTGCTTACCAACTCCGAAGGCGTCAAGTAACACCAGTACGTACCGTTTGTAGGGCAATACCACCTAGAATATTGCCAACTGCCAACCCTACTTTGTTGGCTAAGGTTGCGCTAACAGTAATAGCTATTTCGGGTAGATTTGTGGACAATAGCCAGCAAAATGACTCCGCCTAACGCTTCGCCCAGATGAAATCGCTTATCTAGCGCATCGGTGGTATTGGACAGCGCAATACCAGCACGCCAAACTACGACTGACGCCACACCGAAAATAACGAGTAAAACAGGTAATGATAATGAATCGAGCATGTATGGTTAACTCAGTAACGTACCTAATTGTGAGTAACCAATCAGTCTTTTTTGTTGAAGCTCATCCCTAGATACAACAGTTCACTTCTACATACTATCTTTAGTCAGGCTCATTCATGAACCATTCATCCACTTTGCTTGCCGTTTACCATAAACGCTCAGTTACTCAGCGGATTTCTACTCATTAATTATAAATTTCAGACTTCAAAATACGTTCAGTCACTACCTACCAGTGCTTATACATTCACAATTCGTTTAATTAAAATAGGAGGAACAACGCTTGAATCGTCGAGACTTTAATCAACTCATAGGTATGGGTACTGCCGTATCCTACTCCCTAAGTTGCCCGCCTACTCCCGACCGGTAGCGCCCGAAGTGCTGCTAGAACCCGGTTTGGATGTATCAACCAAGAAACGCTTAGCCGATGCTGCTATGAATGCGGCTAAAGCGAAGGGCGCTACCTACAGTGACGTGCGCATTGGTCGCTATCTGAACCAATTTGTTGTCACGCGCGAAGACAAAGTGCAGAATATCGTCAACACTGAATCCTACGGAGTAGGCGTCCGCGTGATCGCCGATGGCTGCTGGGGGTTTGCCGCTGTGGTCGATGCAAAGAACGAAGATGATTTAGCAAAAGCAGCCGAGACTGCCGTTGCTATTGCCAAAGCCAATGCTAAGCTGATGAAAGACCCAGTACAACTGGCTCCCCAGAAAGGATATGGGGAGGTAAGTTGGAAAGCCCCCATCAAGCGTAATGCTTTTGAGGTACCCATCAAAGAGAAGGTAGACTTGCTGCTGTCAGTAAATAATGCCGCTCTGAAAAAACGGAGCCAACTTCGTAAACTCCGTCCTATTCATGGTGAACGAGCAAAAGTATTTTGCTTCCACCGACGGTACTTACGCCGACCAGGATATCCACCGCATATGGCCCACGTTCAATGTAACTGCCATCGACTCCAAGACCGGCAAGTTTGAAACCCGCAACGCGCTTAGCACACCGCTCGGCATGGGCTACGAGTATTTACAAACTAATCCCTCTGATAAAGTAAGCGGCATTACAACCCGATATAACAAGGGATATGATATGCTGGAAGACGTAACGGCAGCTGCGAAACAAGCCCGCGCAAAACACACTGCGAAGTCAGTCGAAGCCGGCAAATACGATCTTGTGCTGGACCCCTCCCACCTCTGGCTTACCATTCACGAATCGGTCGGTCACCGCTCGAACTAGACCGTGTGTTGGGCTACGAAGCCAATTTTGCCGGAACTAGCTTTGCTACACTAGACAAGTGGAAGTCTAAAGATTTCAACTATGGTAGCAAACAGGTCAACTTAGTAGCCGACAAAACACAAGTAGGTTCATTAGGTGCCGTGGGCTATGATGATGAGGGTGTACAAACTAAGAAATGGGATTTGGTGAAAGACGGTATTTTAGTTAACTACCAAGCTATCCGCGACCAGGTACACATTATCGGTGAGAAAGAATCACAAGGCTGTTGCTATGCTGACAGTTGGAGTTCAGTGCAGTTTCAGCGCATGGCCAATGTGTCGTTAGAAGCTGGAAGACGCCTTTATCAGTGCAAGACCTGATTAAAGACGTAAAGAAGGGCATTTACATCATCGGCGACGGGTCGTTCTCAATTGACCAACAGCGTTATAATTTCCAGTTTGGGGGACAGCTCTTCTACGAAATCAAAGATGGTCAGATTGCCGGGATGCTTTAGATGTGGCTTATCAATCGAACACCCAGGAGTTTTGGAATTCGTGTGTCGCCGTTTGCGATGAGCGCGACTACCGCTTGGGCGGTTCTTTCTTTGATGGAAAAGGCCAGCCCCCGCAGTCGAGCGCAGTTTCTCACGGCAGCGCCACCGCCCGCTTCAACGGCGTCAACGTTATTAATACGGCACGGAAAATTTTAAGAAATAGTATTAGAAGCGAGGAATGAGCAATAAGGAGGGTGACGCATAATTGTCACTACCGGATGGTCCTATTATTCGCTCCTCACTCTGACGACTTAAACAATCATGGCAATCATACTCACCGAAGCAGAAGCTAAGACTCTGCTCACCAAAGTCTTAGGCTACTCTAAAGCCGACGAATGCGAAGTTAATCTGTCGGGCGAAGCACGTGGTAATCTGCGTTATGCCCGTAATGAGGTATCAACCAGCGGCTCCTTGATCAACAAAAATCTAGTAGTTCAATCGGCGTTTGGAAAGCGCGTCGGAACCGCCATATCGACGAATTTGACGATGCCTCGCTAGAGAAAGTGGTACGTCGTTCAGAAGAATTGGCTAAACTAGCGCCTGAAAACCCCGAATACGTCAGTGTGTTGGGCCCGCAACAGTACGTCAAATCAACCGGTTTTTTTGATTCCGTCGCTAATCTTACCCCGATAAACGTGCCGACGCTGTAGCAAAAAGCTTGGTCATCTCGCGAGACAAAAACATGATAGCTGCCGGTTTCCTACAGGATAACTACGGCTATTCGGCTATGATGAACTCAAAAGGTTTGTTTGCTTATTACCCTAGCTCGAACGTCAATTTTTCCTTAACGGTACGCACGCCTGATGGAAAGGGTTCGGGATACGTAGCTAGAGGCTATAGCGACTTTACTAAGTTAGACACTGCCGAAGCTACTCGCATTGCTCTTCAAAAAGCACAGGGTTCTGCCGATGCGCGGGCCATTGAACCTGGTAAATACACGGTTATTCTAGAGCCGACGGCAGCTGCGGTATTGCTCGAAAACATCTATTTCAACATGGATGCCCGCTCCGCCGACGAAGGCCGGTCGTATTTCAGCAAAGCGGGTGGCAAGTCGCGCATCGGTGATAAGATCGTGGATGAGCGCGTACGATCTACTCCGATCCAACTAATCCTGAATTACCCGCTTCGCCTGGTCTGGCGATGGCCGTCCGCAAGAAAAGACGATGTGGATTGACAAAGGGGTTGTTAAAAATCTAGCGTATGAACGATATTGGGCGCAGAAAACGGGTAAAAAAGCGATACCCTTCCCTAATAACCTGATTATGCTCGGCGGTAATTTCCTCGTTAGAAGACATGATCAAAAGCACCCAACGCGGTATTTTAGTAACAAAGCTATGGTATATCCGCGAAGTCGATCCTCAAACCATCTTACTAACGGGCCTCACCCGCGATGGTACTTTCTACATTGAAAACGGCAAGATAAAACACCCGGTCAAAAACTTCCGCTTCAACGAAAGTCCCATCATCATGCTCAATAACCTCGAAGCATTAGGTAAATCAGAACGCGTAGTGAGCACCGAAAGCGACCGCAACTACCTAATTCCCCCATGAAGATTCGGGAGTTTACCTTCACTAGTTTGTCCGACGCCGTATAAGCGAAAAAAGGCTGTGACAAGTGCATGGTTGCTACGTCTCCAGTTGGTATTTATCACCAATTTTATTATTTTGACGTATAGTCAGGTTCTGAACCTGACTATACGTCTTCTTAACAGAAGAACGTTTACTCTCCATGCACTTACCAATGTTAGAAACTCGTGTTCATGACCTACTCGAAGCCCCGATGCTAAACTCGTTATTGAGCGAGCGCAGCTATCCTGGCCGATGAAGCGCAACGACGGCGAGCGTTTCGGGAGTGGCTTCGCGACGATGTAAAAGCTGAATTTATTAATGGCGAAGTCATTATGCATTCGCCAGTCAAACGGCGTCATTTAGAGGCTTTAAAGTATCTAGAAAATCTTTTGCAGAATTTCGTTTTACTCAACGATTTAGGGGCAGTAGATTCTGAGAAAGCACTTATTGGCCTGACTCGTAACGATTACGAGCGGACATCTGCTATTGGAATCAGGAAGTCGCCCGTTCGTTTGAAGACGACCAAAATGGAGCATCCAGCGCCAGATTTAATCGTAGAGATTTTGTCGAAGAGCACTACAGGCCGTGACCGGGGTGTCAAGTTTGAGGATTACGCGTCGCATGGCGTTAAAGAGTACTGGATCATCGATCCCGTCCGTAAATCGGTTGAGCAATACCAATTAGATGAACCAACGATGGCTTTCGCAGTAGTCGCTACGTTGTATCAGGATGATCAGCTTACTGCGTTGACTATACCCGACTTTCGGATTCCAGTAAAGGCTATTTTCGATAAGAAAGCCAACCTTGATACGTTGCAAGCATTGATGAAACCTGCGCTGTAAACGACTATTTTTGTCATGCTGACGAAGGCGCATCTTAATGTTTCTTAGTGACAATTCCCGAAGCTTTAAGATGCTTCCTTCGTCAGTATGACAAAAATAGTCTCAATATTTCAGCATGATTACCATTACACCCGCATTGGACGCCGATCTGTCGATTGTTCAAAACATTGCCCACCAAACCTGGCCTAGCACCTTCTCAGATATTTTATCGCGACGCAGATTGATTACATGCTTGACATGATGTACAACCTAGACTCGCTCAAAAAGCAGGTGAACGAGAAAGGGCACGTTTTTCTGCTAGCGAAAGATGCCATTAATGGAGATAGCTTGGGCTTTACTTCCTACGAACTAAATTACCAAGGACAGTCTGTTACTAAAATCCACAAAATTTATTTATTACCGACCAGCCAGGGCAAAGGGGGTCGTCGTTTACTCATTGATGCAGTAGCTAATGCGGCTACTAAGCACCAGAACAATCGGCTTAGCCTGAATGTAAATCGGTTCAATAAAGCTATCCAATTCTATGAACGAATGGGTTTCGCAGTCGCTAAAACGGAAGATATTGACATTGGTAACGGTTTTCTGATGGAAGATTTCGTGATGGAAAAATCACTGAATTGATAGTTAATCGCAGTAGAAACTGTATTTTTAAACGATAAAACGACTGGTATTTATCCCTTTCGCCAAATTGTTAGCTGGTTTCTAAGATGAATATAATATTAACCACTAATAATAATAAAAGCCGGTTATGGTATAATTAGCGAGTCTATTTAGGGTTTTACGCTTCACTCAACAAACTGAATTGAAACCGTTCTTTTTCACCAGAATTCAATATACCTCCGGCGATTGGGATACAGACCAGCGAATGCCATCAAACCTACTGCATTCCTTGGTAGAATACACCACTTTACCCATTGACCAGAAGGAAAAGGTGGTGCAACTGAGTAGTCCCGATTTATTTAAAAGTCCGTTTTGTTACCTCAGCGGTCATAAGCTAGTCGAGTTCTCCGCGTTAGAGCGCGACCATTTCAAACGATATGTGCAAAACGGTGGATTTGTATTTGTCGACGACTGCAATCATGATGTAGATGGTCTATTTGCCAAATCGTTCGAGCAGGAAATGGCCCCACTTTTGGTCCCAAAGCGTTACAGAAAATTCCGAATAATCACCCGATTTATACCTGCTTTTTCAAATTTGATGAGGGCCCACCAACTACCTCGTTTGAGCTGAACGGATGGGGCGACGACCTTGTGCATGATTACCTCAAAGCCGTTATTGTTAATGGGCGCATTGGCGTGCTATACAGTAACAAAGATTACGGTTGCGAGTGGGATTATGATTTCCGGAACAAACGCTTCCTGGCTGAAGACAATACAAAGTTTGGTGTCAACATCATCACCTATGCCATGACAGTCGCTTGAGGCTTAATCTAAGCGTCTGTAAAGTATATTTTATGATTCACGCATTTCCTCTTACAACCTGATAAACGAAAAATTGGAATCTACAACCGACTTAACCCACTACAAATCACTGGTGCTAAACTGCCCCAGCTACGAACAGAAATAGGAAAGGTCATTATCGGGCAGCAAGAAGCTATCAGCGAGGTATTAATTTCTCTTTTAGCGGGTGGCACTGCTTACTCGAAGGCGTACCAGTCTGGCCAAAACGCTGATGGTCAAAACTATGTCGGACGCCTTGGCGATGCGTTTCAAACGTATTCAGTTTACACCCGACTTGATGCCGGGCGATATTGTGGGTACGGAAATCCTGGAAGACGACCACGAAACGGGCCATAAAATTTTGTCTTCAATCAAGGACCGCTCTTTGCTAACGTGGTGCTGGCCGACGAAATCAACCGGACGCCCCCTAAAACGCAGGCCGCCATGCTCGAAGCGATGCAAGAGTATAAGGTCACTTACGGAGGTACTGATTATCAGCTCCCTAAACCCTTTTTAATCATTGCGACGCAGAATCCAATCGAACAAGCGGGTACGTATCCTCTGCCCGAAGCCCAGCTCGACCGTTTTTGTTGTACATCAAACTGAGTTATCCTTCGGAGCGCGAAGAATTAAATGTGCTCAAAGCACGACCGGTACTGCACGACCTGTATTACAGACTGTTCTTTCCGACAAAGACATTCTGGAACTTCAAACGTTAACACGTCAGGTTCACATCAGTGACGAACTAATCGATTACATCAACCGACTCGTGCGGGCATCGCGTCCGGCAAATTCCCCATCAGCCTTTGTAAAGCAATGGGGCGAATGGGAGCCGGACCACGTGCTGGTCAAGCGTTGGTGCTGTGTGCCAAAGCTCGTGCGGTTCTAAGCGAACGCTTTTCGGTCATTCCTGAAGACATTCAGACCCTAGCTTATCCGGTATTACGCCACCGTATCGCCCTAAATTTCCGTGCCGACGCCGAAGGCATACTACCGACCGCGTCATTCAGGAACTATTAACGGCAGTTAAATAAGTTCGTAGTTTATGGTTTGTCGTTGGCTAACGCGTCAGCATCTTTTGCGTCAGCCAACGACAAACCATAAACTACGAACCACAAACTATTATGCTCATCACGGATCTTATTAAACTAAATAACCTCCAACTGGCTGGAAAAATGGTCAGCGATGAGTTAATGCTGGGTATTCAAGCCAGTAAACGGTCGGGAATTGGGACAGAATTCGAGCAGTTTCGACACTACACCCCGGGCGACGATCCAAAGCGCATTGACTGGAAGTTATTTGCTAAAACCAGTCATTATTAGTACGCGAATCGGCTACTGAAAGTAACCAACAGATTCGGTTACTGATTGATTTATCCGGATCGATGAATTACATCGAAGGAAGCACGAGTCGGTTGCAGTATGCGAAGATTTTGTTGGCATCGCTGGCTTATCTGAGTAATCGCCAAGGCGATCAATTGAGTTTGTATGGGTTGCAAAACGGTACGGTGCAAACCATAGTACCGGCGGGGAAACAATCGTTTCAAAAAGTCATCGCTTTGCTCGAACAAGCCAAGGCGTCGGGAGCTTGGGAGAACCAACTAGCTTCGGTGCCGGAGTTTAGCCGCATGCAATCCGAAATGCTGGTGATTGTTTCGGATTTTTTGCAAGTGAATGACGAGTGGGTATCCTTGATTCAGCAGATAGCCGGTCCTCGTCGGGAGATTGTTCTTTTTCAGATTTTAGGTGATCAAGAAATTGATTTTTCAATGCGCGGTTTTAACCGGTTTCAGGATCTAGAAACGGGTCGGGAGCTTGAATTACAAGCCGATGTTATTCAGGATACAGTTCGGGAGCGGGCAACGGCTTACTTGACGCATTTGGAAGAGAGCTTGCGCATTCCACACGTGCGGCTCGTTCGCATCCGACTAAGCGACCCATGGCACTTGTACTGAAGCAGTTTTATTGAGTTAATACATTTTAAGAACCATGTCTTTCATCGAACCAGCTTTATTGTGGGGTACACTGGCCATTCTGGTTCCGGTGGTTATTCACTTCTGGCATCAGAAGCAAGGTAAGCCGTTGCCTTGGGCGGCTACTCAATGGCTCGTTGAAAAGCAACAACAGCAAAGCCGTGGGTTCCGCATCGACAACGTGCTACTACTCGTTGTTCGGTGTTTACTCCTGATTTTATTAGCTTTTCTGTTAGCTCAACCATTGCTGAACTGGCTTCATCAAACGCCTGCCGTTCAAAAAGTTCACTTAGTGCAACCCAATGCTGTAGTGACTGATAACTTTAAATTTGAACTAAACGAGGCACTCGAACGAGGAGAGAAAGTATACTGGATTGAAAGCCAACCTGAGCCTCTGACGGAAAACTGGACACTACCCACTAATGCGGAGATCTTCAATCCATTAACACTGCAATCGGCTATTCATCAGGTTGACGCAAAAAATACGGAACTGCACCTTTACATCAGTTCAAGTCAGGCTCTGACTAGCGTTCCGGTTATCTCTGTTCCCGTTCGGTTTAAACTACATGCAGTAGCTGATTCGAGCGGTCGCTCTACTGTCTATTTAGTTGGAAAAGACAACCGTAAGTTATTTATCAACCGGGCGGGCAAACTAATTAGCAGTCCGATATTGGACCCGTCGCTTAAATTCCAATCAGCCCCAACGCATTCGGGGCCATTCGAACACTTGTTGTCTATCACAACACTCGAGAACGGCAAACGATTAAAGCGGCTCTCGCAGCCCTGACCGACGTGTATGGCCTAAACCTAGCCTTGGATGAGCAGCAAAAGCCAAATCAAACCTATGATTGGGTTCTTACGGATCAGTTGCCAGCTAAACCGGCTTCACAAACGCTTTATGTTGTATCGGGTGCCTTTGGCCGGTCAATGTTACCAAACGTCATTTTCGTGAATGAGCCGCTAACTCCACAGACCTCAGAGCGGGTTGAAAGCGGAGAATTGCCGGAATGGTTGGGCGAACAAGTTTTACGGCATTACGGCTTAGCCCAACAGAATCAACCTCTTAGTCAACAAGATTTAAATGCATTGTTTATGCCAACCACCAAACCGACAACCGAACAGCAAGCAAGCCTCCAAAATGGACTACTGCTAGCGTTTATTGGGTTGTTACTGTTTGAACGTTGGTTGGCTTTGACGAAAAACGCATGAACGAATTAAAAAGACTTATCTCGTCGGTTACCTACCAGCTTTATGCGAATGCGCTGCTGCGTTGTTTACTGCTGGCGGCTGCGGTTTACTTTTTGACGGCTTCCTTCGCTGGTTCGTCGGTCTGGGCTTTTTTATTGGCTTTGGCTGGTTTTGGGACTGGCATTTTTGTTAATAAGCTTTATCAGGACAAAAAACCACAGGCTATTCGATTAATTCACCAAACAGTGGGTGATGCCGAATATAGTCTACCTCTGCTCACCAAGCCACAACTTAACCTAGCCGAACAACTTCAGCTCGACCGTTTGAATGAACAAATCCGCGTATTCCAACGCCTATGGTCGTCTGGTCAAAAGTAGGGCAGTACGGTCTTTTGTTGTTAGTCGCCTTGGCGGTTTATTTTGGCTATCCTCTAGTGCAACAAGATCAAAAACTGGGGCCAGCAAGAAGGATTTCTGGCTTCCGTTTTACCTGAGCGTAAGCCGGTTGCTCCTGCTTTTGAGTCGTCTCGATTACGGATTCAGCCACCGGCTTATACACAATTGTCCGAAACGAATTCGACCAATCTAAACGCGTCGTCAGTGGTGGGATCAACGCTGACTTGGCAAGTGCAGTTTAGCTCGAACCAGCATTTGTTAGTTCGTCTGGTAAGCAGTCGAGGTCAGGAGTTACCTTTTCGTCAATCGGGTAGCGCTTTACGTATCAGGACCGACTCATTAACTCAGGACTTTACGCCATCAAAGCCTATTGGCAAACGGAAGGCAAGCGCGATTCTGTCGTGTATCAATCTGATTTCTACCGACTTGAAGCCGCCCGGATCTAGCCCCAAAAATCGAGCCTGACGCTAAAGAGATCTACCGGTTTCATACACTAAAAGATCCAAAAACACTGACAATTGGCGCTAAACTATCCGACGATTTTAAAATTGCCCAAGCATTTATTGTGGCTACGGTAGCACGCGGTTCGGGCGAAAATGTAAAGTTCCGGGAAGTAAAAATGGCGCTTAGCCCAACCAATTTTAAAGACGCTCATTTGACTAAAACACTTGATTTGGGTGCGCTAAATTTTGCCCCTGGCGATGAGTTGTATTATTACTGGGCGGCTTTCGACAACCGCCAGCCAGAGCCCAATTTCACTAAATCAGACACGTATTTTTTAGTCTATAAAGACACAACCAAGACCGAAGAAAGTGAACTGGCGACGATGGCGGTAAATATTATGCCTGAATACTTTCGGAGTCAGCGGCAGATTATTATCGATACGGAAAAGCTGCTCGCCGGAAAGAAGAAAATGACGGCCCATGCCTTTCAAAAGCCAGTCAAACGAAATCGGGTTTGACCAGAAAGCATTACGATTGCGGTACGGACAGTTTTTGGGCGAAGAGTTCGAGAAGTCTATTGGTGGGGGCGAAAACCCAATGCCAACCAATAACGAAGGTGCGGTTGTATCCGGCATGGCTGCCATTCAAGCCTACATGCACAAGCACGACGAAGGCGAAGGTGACCACGGTGGTCCTGCACAAACCCAAGCACATAGTGCTGAAGACGGGCACGACCACGGACATAGTCACGGCGGAGGTAACGATGATAGTAAAGACCCCGTAGCGGCCTTGATGGAGCAATACATGCACTCCCACGATGATGCCGAAACGAACACTTTTCACGAACAATCAACGCGGGCACTACTGAAAACTGCGTTAGAAAACATGTGGCAGTCCGAATTGCATCTGCGCATGTATGAACCCGAAAAGGCGTTACCCTACGAGCAGGAAGCCCTCAAGTTCTTGAAAATGTCTCAACAAAAAGCCGGTCGTACGTGAAGAAAACGGGTTTTGATCCTCCCCAAACAAAAGAGAAAGAAACCGCCTAACCGGTGAGATCAAGAATGCAACGGACGCTTTCAAGCAGGAGCGAACATACAGTCAGCAACATATTGAAGCGATGGTCGCTAACGTGCTTGGCTTTATAGATCTTCCAAAACTGACGGTTCAACAACGGCAGCTAACGCACACAACTGGGCAACGCCTTAGCCGATGGAGTCATAAACAGTGGCCTAGCGAAATTGGTCGGTGTTGGCCTCTCTGCAAAAGTTAGCGGGCGGTAAATTGTTGTCTGATGTTGAGAAAACTGGTCTAAAGACAAAACTTTATGCGTTATCAAGTGCATCCGAGCGAACAGGCCCATCGTATGCCAGCGACCGCAAACTACAACAAGCTTTCTGGCGACATTTAAAATAGAAATTAGTCATTATAAATGCAAACCTCCACTAATTGGACAAGTCCGCTTACCTGGTTTATTGCGCTGGCATTGGTGGCTTTGCTCGTACTTCAGCTTTGGTTGATTGTTCGTAATGAGTCAATTTCGGCTACTCGTAAATCGGTAAAAGTAGGCATTAACACTTTGCTATGGCTATTGCTAGTGGGCTATTTTCTTCAACTTTACTGGCCCATCTCGCGGCCCACAACTCATGCACTATTAGTTGGAGACGATGTGCCTGCTTCGTTTGCTCGAAAGTTGAGCGATAGCTTACATATATCGAAGCGTTTTACCAGCCGAAATTTCAAATCAACTTATGATTCGGTTACTCTAGTAGGGCAGCAATTTTCCATCGAAATCTTAACCCAGTTAAGTCAGTCGGCTTTGCAGTGGATTCCGTATAACCAGCCAGATCGTTTGCAGGCTATTCGTTGGAAAGGCATTGTTCAACAGGGGGAGCGGCAGTATGTTACGGGCTCAATTCAGTCCTCTAAAGCGCAGGTGTTGCGGCTTCAGTACGGCAACAAAACGTTAGACAGCGTTGCTTTACATGAGGGAGCGAACACTTTTGCGCTACATTTTCCTGCTTTCGCTAGAGGACGTAGTCAGACGGAATTGACCTTAGGTCAATCTGTCCGCGCCGGTAATATCAGAGACCGTACATCACTAGATACGCTTCGTTTTTATACCGTTCGATTCATCCGCTTACCATTCAGATGTTATTGAACAGTCCCGACTTCGAGAGCAAAACGTTGGCGACCTGGTTAGGTAAACAAGGGCATACCGTGACGATTTCTGCTACGCTCTCAAAAAATATTAGCAGTCAGATCAACATCAATCAATCAGCAAAAACGGCTCGAAAAGCTGTACCGGATTTAATTATTACCGAACCAGTCAACGCAGCCAGCCCCACCGTACGCAAAGCCGTTGCCGACGGCAAAGCCGTGCTGTTTATCAACCTAATCAATCCGAAATCGACTGCCGAACAATCAATCAGGCATTAGGCAGTCACTGGCAAGTACGTCGAACCACTAATGACCCACTAATCGCATTGGGCAATGGTTTAAACGCACTCCCCTATCGTTTCACCGAAACGCTGAATCAATTTGGCGTTTCGAGCGGTTATCCGATAGCTGTCCAACGAACCGCCGGCCGAGTTGGGGTTAGCTTATTGAACGAAACATATCCGCTCTTTCTAAGTGGTGACAGCCTAACGTATAACCGAATCTGGACGGCAACGCTAGCCCGTTTGTCAGAATCGACGCAGAACACCGTGCAAGTTGACGCCCCTATTTATAGTGGCATTCATCAGGCTATTTGGATCAATAACCCAACCAACCGACTGCCGACGTTACGGGTTGGTCAGGACACACTTCGGTTGACATACTCTCCCATTAACGAGCGCACAGCAAGCGGTAACTCCTCATTCATCAATGCAGGTTGGCAGCCGGTTCAAGACACGTTGGCCTTATACATAAATCAACTTAAACCTACCGATCCCATTGCCGACCGGAAGCGGTGAGTCAGTTTATGTTGGCCCATGCTCCAGTATCAATCAACTGGCGTTAAACCCGACCGAACCGTAACCGAACAAGTTCCCAACTGGCTATGGTTGCTGTTATTTATAGCTTGCTTCACCGCCTTATGGGTAGAACCCAAATTGGGTTAAAAAGCAAATGGTCCGCGGGTAATAACCCCGGACCATTGCTGTAGCCACTAGTTACATTCGCTTAGTAAAAATGCTCCCCGTTCAGGTCGCAAATCGACTTTCCTGTCATCAGGTCCATCACAACTACCTCGATCATAGCGATACGAAGGACCATAATATCCACGATGGCCTCCATACCACCCATAGCGATGACCGAATGGACGGTGTCCGACGACAGCCGTCAAGCCACCGAATGTTAAAGCGGCCGTAAGAATCACGACCCAGGGATTTAAGCGCCTTCTCATATCGTTTGTCGTTTACAAGTTTGTTGGATTATCAGTAGTTGGACTCTCTGGCGCTTCTGACGCTCCATAGCGCCCTCGTTTTTCTTGTGTATAGCGCTGCTTAAACTGGCTATACTCTTCATCGCTCATCTGCCGAATACGATCAGCAAAAGCGGGCACACAACTGTGTCGGCGACCGTTGCTCCAGTCTCTCCGCCGGAAGCCACTACTCCCAAATAGACGAAACAGAGCGCTTATAATCAGGATAAAAACCAGCAACCGGATTAAAAAGAAAGGCATAATAATACAAAGCCGCACCCAGCAAAAGCCCAATCAGGATAGACCTTAAAATCACGTTGTTCATTGTATTTATTTGATTTATTGTTCTATACTAGTTGACGGATTAGCAAAGAAATTACTTTATTAGTGATTGAAGATTTGGAGAATCTACTATAGTAGAAATTCATTAGAAATCATTTACCTGTCAATATGAAACGTTTTTATCTCTTATTTTTAAGTGTTTCCTCACCTTTTCGGTCTTCGCTCAATCCATTATTTTACGTTTCTCCTACCGGAGCAGGCGATAATTCCGGTACTTCCTGGACGAATGCATTACCGGGTAATCAACTAGCTAGTCGAGTACCTACAGCCGCTACTAGTACGCAATTCTGGTTAGCTACAGGAACTTACAAACCGACAACTACTACCGACCGAACAGCTTCGTTCAGCGTTGCTTCAGGTGTATCGATCTACGGCGGATTTGCAGGCACCGAAACAACAGTAGACCAACGAGTTAAAGGCACTAATGAAACAATCCTTTCGGGCGATATCGGTACAGTAGGTTACGCTCAAGATAACAGCAAAATCGTGATTCGGCTCATTAACGTTGGGCAATCAATCACGTTTGATGGCTTAACCATCCGAGATGGGCAGATTATAAGTTTCGACGGTGAAAGCAGTGGCGCAGGTTTATTAGTCGATCTGACCAATAGTTCGTTATCCTTATCTATTAGCAATTGTCATTTTATTAATAATAAAATTGGACCGAGTTATAGCGGGGGCGGAGCGATTGGTATCACATCAAGAAGTAATAGTAGCTGTAATTTAATTGTCAAGAATTGCCTTTTCTCGGGTAATGAAGGCGGGTTTGGTGGCGCTGTAACGCCACAGACATAGGTGGGACTGTAAGTTCTACCTTTGAGGATTGCGTTTTTACAAACAATAAGGGTTTATACGATTCGGGGCTATTTCTTGCGGGTATGTCAATCAGCCTAATGTTATTTCGCTACAACTCAAACGCTGTACGTTTTCAGCCAATCAAGCACTATATATAGGAGGAGCTATCACTTTGGGTAATAATATGTGTCTAATTGAGGACTGTTTATTTGATAATAATAAGGTAACTTATGCCAGCGATGATCGATATGGTGGCGGTGCAATTAATGGGAGTAGCTCAAATTCAACCTTTAAGAATTGCTTATTTAGATATAATTCAGCCGCCTACGGCGGGAGCCGTGTACGCTACCTCTGCCGATAAAGCGACTAAACTGATATTCATTAATAGTGATTTTGTCAATAATACTGCTACTGTTGCCGGTGGGGTCTTTTACGACATTAACAACAATCCTTACTCAAACCCAATTACTTATAACCTGAATGAAACTTATTTGACCAATTGTATCATTTGGCAAAATGCATCGCCTAACTCGCCGGTCTTTACGTCGAGTGCGGAAAGCAACTCGGCTTACAGCCGCTTGTATGCCACGTATTCACTGATTCAGGATGGCTACACTGGCACGGGTAATTCTAATCTCGATCCGCTCTTTGTCGACCCTAGTAACGGTGATTACCGGTTAAAACCTAATAGTCCTGCGATTAATGCAGGTGACCCTTATTCAGCCAATCTACCAACAACAGACTTAGCGGTAACCCACGCATTCAAGACGGACGTGTAGATATGGAGTTTACGAATTCACAAACCCATCCATCTTATTTACCTTAAAAATGGGGTCTGGAATGATCCATCCGTCTGGTCTTGCAATTGTCTCCCTAGCAATACTAATGCTGTAAGCGTTCGTCATACAATACAAATCCCTAGTAATTACACCGCCAACAAGAGGAGTCAACTTTGATCTTGGTGGCCGCTTGGATTTTAGTGCAAATGCCAAAATCCAAACCAACTAGCTTAAGTAGTCCATAAAATACTTAGGGCCGTTTATGCCAGCGTTGTCTCCATTCTTCTTTAAACTTCTTGCGTTCTTCGTCGGTCATTTGTCGCCATCGGTTGCCCCAGGGAGCGCGATCGTTAGGAAAACGGTTAGCTGGTGGACCAAATTTGAATCCGCCATTAAAAGCCGAAACAAAATCAGCAAACCCATCGCTTGCCAATACGTGACTGGCTTCACGGGCGTAACAACGGCAACCAAGACGTGATTCCAAAGCCAATAGACCACGTACGTAACGCCCAGCAAGGCCAGCAGAAAAAAGGGGGCCGAAAAAAACCGTCTGCGTCTGTTGGGATAGCTCATGGCTTATAGGTTATCAAGTTCATTGTATAGGGACTGAAGACGTTTACGAGGTGCTGCACAGCGTATCGTTTTCGAGAAATAATAGTTTTTAGGTTTTCGCCGGTTTGGTCGGCAATCTCCTGCAAGGTGCGATCTTCTAACTCATTCTGTACAAACACGCTTCGCTGATTTTGGGGCAGTTCATCCAGCGCCCGCATCAGTTCTTCCCAAAAAATTTTCTTTAAAAACTGATCCTCGGGCGTATTTGCATCAGCTAATAGAATATCTCGAAAGCTAAGATCATCTTTCATCCGCTTCATCAACCGTTAAATCCGACAAAGCGTCTTCCTTTTTCTTGCGGTAGGTATCCGTGATTCGGTTACGAGCGACCTGAAACAGCCAGCCACTAATGCTTTCAATGCCGTCCAGATCGACCACTTTGCTTAACTGATACCAGACATCCTGAAGAATATCTTCAGCGTCTTCGTCGGTCTTCACCTGCCCACGAATAAACCGTGACAGTCGATTTCCATACTGCCTAACAGTTTCAATAATGGTTCGCTTGGGCGGATCAGCCATGCATGCTTTTCGTCAGACTTTCTACTGTCCTCACCCATATGGAAGACGGTCAAGCAAGGCAAATACTTTAAAGATCCAGAAATATTTTGAATGGATATCCGTCAGGGTTTCTCGCCATTCTCAC
>JALHSO010000039.1:0-25827 GCA_022984855.1 Dimocarpus longan
TGGCAAGAAGATGGCTGGCCGAATGGGCCACGAAAACCACACAGTGCAGAATCTGAGGATCATGAAAGTCGATGCAGAGAACGGAATCGTGGTGGTGAACGGAGCTGTGCCCGGCCCGCGCAATTCCATCGTGAGAATCCAAGACGCCATCAAGAAACCATGGCCAAATGTCTCGCCCGATATGGGTATTGTCCAATTCGTCAAGGAAGGTCCAACTCCGACACCTCTGCCAGAAGAGCTTTGAAAGAGAACGAAGAACGAAATTTGAGCGTATTGTACCATGTCGAGGCGTTAAAGCTGCGGCGCTTCGACTTCAACCCAGGAGTGATAGGTCTGCACCTGTCTACGAACAACGTGGGTTGCACAGGAGGGCTGCCGTATGGCGACCCGTAGAGTGCATGTCACTCCGGAGTCACAAACACAATAACATCCTCATTGGATGATTTTCGGCGGAACAGGCACGAAAAGGCGCTGGTCACCGCTACTGCCAGGGCATGGTCCCAAGACATCCACCAGTTTGATCGCTCAACCAGGCGTGTCCTGAAACACGTGCACGGGATTTAGACTTCCGGCGCGCAAGCCGCGCAAAAAAGCATATCTGAGTTTCCCTGCGCATACAGCGCGTTTACAAAAATCGTGTCGCGCGCCGAAAGTCTCGGTATCTGAACCGGTACGGTACTCAAGGGCCGCTTTGGCCGTACCACACTCTGTTCGCGGCCGCCTCAACGGAGGGAACAGCGGATTCTGTATTGCAACGCAGCAGCGAGGTGTCGCGCGAGAGCAAAGGCCTAGATCTGATCTGTAGCACAAGGCATGTTGGAGGCGTCCGAGGTAACACAAAGATCTGGAGATGAGGCCTGTGTTACCTGATCAATGTAATGAATAAATTCCTCGCTTCGATCGAATTTCTGGAGCACCTCACTTTACTGTAACAACGTCTCCTTTCGGCAGTTGTGCTCTTCGTGCTACAAATGGTGACACGACCGGCATCGAATCCGTCTCCGACTCGTTCTGTGTCACCGCAGCCGGCTGCTTTTTCAATCCAGACTTCAAGCAACGCGATACTTCAGGTCAGGCTGTCATACCATCGGATCTGCATCGCATACTGTCACAAAAGAAATCTTGGAAATGAGCCATTAAGTGCACGGCCTTGATTGCAATATATCGCGGACGATGTCGAGTTTCGTAGCTCACAGTACAGATCATGGATGGTCCTCAGCTAGACATCAGCACATTTCCGATGCGACGGCATAACCAATTTTCGGCTTGCTTGCAATACGAAAATCTATGTCAACAGACATCGTCTCGTCCTTACTAGGTTCCATCTACTGCCTCATCTCAATGATAACAACAGAGGCAAGTGCCATCATTCGAGAGCGCACAGACCATGGCTTGAAGATGGTCTCAGACAGCCTCAAGATCAACATTCGACGAGAGATGTAGACTTGCTATTCCGGCCCTTTGAGATCATTCAAGTTGCGAAGAGTTCTGTTCTGCTTGGTCGTCAATGCCGCACCTGCCACGGTCTTTGTGACGGTTGGTCAATCCTGACTGAAGCAGTTGAGTGGTTTGCCAAGACCATCCAGCAGACTAGATTCCTAGGATCACGCAGGATACAGGGCTCGCAAGCCATAGCGACCGAAAATTAGCAAGAAAGTATTCAAAGGCAAAAAGTAGCTGTTGACTAACAAGCGCCAAGCAAATCGGCGCTCTTTCCGCAGGATGACAACAGCACATGACAAAGCCGTAGCTCTCGGAAGCTAATACGAGCTCTGGACCTCACCTTCATGCTTTGGCCTATATATGATGCATCACGACTGCAACACCAAATTGTCATCGCGCATTTCATCATCAATCATGTCTCGACCAACCCACTCTCATGCCGATGCAGATGGGCATTTCCGACGCAAAGACAGCTCATTCCGCAACTTCATCTCAAGAGAACCAGGAGCACAGTACCCTCCAGAGAAAGGCCGGTATGCGCTGTACATGAATTATGGTTGTCCCTGGCGCATCGTGCTTCTGCCGTCCGAGCGTTGAAAGGTTTGGGGGATGTGATACAGATGATCCCCACGGACTTTGATTTGACTGAGAATGGCTGGACTTTCACTGGGAAGAATGGGGAGTGCAGAGAAAGATCCGCTGTATGGGTTTACGGGGTTGAAGCAGTTGTACTTGAAAGTTTGACCCGGAGTATGAGGGGAGGTATACCGTTCCTTGTAAGTGAGATGTTTTTGTACATGAGGAAGGCGTGGCGAAAGCTGATGTTGGCTCCTCTTAGGCCTCTTCGATAAGAAGACTGAAACGATCGTCAACAATGAGTCGAGTGAGATCATCAGGATGTTTTATACTGAATTTGACGATCTCATTGCAGAGGATTTGCGAGAATCGAGTAAAGGTGACAAGGGTCTGTTCCCAGAACATTTGAGAAAAGAAATCGAAGAGATGAATGATTGGGGTATGATTCTACGCGGTCTTTCTACACGAATTGACACTGATCGTCATGTAGTCTACAACACAGTCAACAACGGCGTCTACAAATGCGGTTTTGCCACCCACTTCAAGCCGCCTACGACTCCAATATCTATCCACTCTTCGAATCTCTCGATCGACTAGAGGCACATCTCACAAGCAAAGGCACTCCCTTTCTTTTCGGCGACTTCATCACAGAAGCTGATATTCGACTCTACACGACGCTAATCCGCTTTGACACAGCGTATCATTCCATCTTTCAGACGAACCTCAAATCTATCAGACATGATTATCCGAAGCTTAATCTTTGGTTGAAGAGAATTTATTGGGATGAGGGTAAGCTGACGAATGGTGGGGCTTTTATAAAGACGACGAACTTCCATGCGTATAAGGAGGGGTATGCGAGGGCGAAGGGAAGGCAGATGAGTAAGGGTGGTGGAGGTGAGGTTGTTGCGCCAAGAGGGCCGGCGGTTGATATCGATCCATTGACGGAGGAAGAGAAGTTGAAGACGTAATTTGTTGGCGTGATTTTGGTAGAAGATGTAAGTCAGCAGTGCGAGTGAAGTGAATCCATCACATTCACACGTTCTTTCTAGCCTCGTGCCTTCTCGAACTTTAAAACTCGCTTCACATGTCGACAAGCAGCAAGAGCGACTCCACCTTCCACCTCACACCATCAATCTCGACTTTGCACTTCAGCCCTCATCACCTCCAACAACACATCACCACCAACCTCTATCTTTTTCCGCGAAAATGGATCCCACCTACACCCTCGCCATGACCCAATCCCCACCCGCACACTCTCCTGGCTCCTACACTTCGACCACAACCCAAAATCCTATTCTGCATACCTCGACTCCCTCCCAAAAATCCTCTCGCACAAGCAGCGCAAAACAAATCTATCCAACAGCTTCCCTAACAGATCCTAAACTTCGAGCTCATTTGATGGATGGCGAAACATAAGAAGTATCTTGAGCAGGTACGTGCCGAGCCTTGGCGAGGCCGGAAGAACAAAGAGAGATAGGGGACGATGGGCGATGCTGACGCATTTTTTAGGAACCCCCGAAGGTTGGAGAAAATTCGAGGAGAGTCGGATTCGGGAATGTGGATTTGAAGGTGAGGAATTGGTAAAGAGGGTTTAAGGATGCTGTACAGGGACGAGCGGATAGGATGTGGGTTAGGTTTGTGATGGAATTGCAGGGATTGAGGTGAGGTGAGTTGAAGACTTTGTGCAGCTGCGAAGGAAGAGGGGTGGTGCTGACTACATGCCAGGCGTGAGGAGAAGGGAAAGGGGAAGGAGGGAAAGTAAACGCCGGGCAGATACGACTATGATGGAGAGGGAGGTGAGCGGAATTTGAGCCGGAAGAGAGAGATGGAGTACATCTTCTCGACACGAGATCCATTCAGCTTTGGGTCTACCTCGCAGAAACAGGGAGGAAGCTTGGGGTGAGACTTTTGAGCGGATGGCAACGAATGCTATTCGAGCAAAAGTGCTGTATCTCGTAGCTATAAAGCTGCTACGTAGAGTATCTACCACATGAATCTCTGCAGCTGACCAGGCTCTGAAGGCCATTCAAAGGTCCAGTTTCACGAAGATGTAACCAGTAATGGCATTGATTGCCAAAAACCATACGGTTTCAAGCACGACTCGGTAGTCATATGCTGCCATGATGCCCCAAATGTCCTTCTGCTTGCCCTGAGGTCCAGCAGAAAGCGGAAAGTGCATACGCCATACGACATATGGTATGATGCAGTAGCGCGGCTCCACTAGCGGTGCTGTGCACAGGCTGAGAGCTGTCGTAATGATGAAGACGAGGACGAAGGACACCATTGCGGTACTGTTGCCGTCAGGCAGACGGGTAGCACGTCGCTCTGCGTCTTCAGCGGCGTTCGACTTCAGCGGGTCGGAAGTGATTTTCGGACTGGCTCTTTTGTTGCAGACTTGCTCGCAGCATCAGGCTGCACCATCTTGCGGAAGATCGTTCCAGCCTCGCCTCTCGTCTCAATGCATGCCCACGCGGTGAGAATGTAGATGGGTGTCACAGCGTAACGCATCCATGCGGGTTGAGTAATCGCTTGAAAATGTAGAAGTGGTAGTGTCGGTTGTCCTGCCAGCATGAATGGATGCACGACTGTATTGAAGTGCACCGTCAGCATGCAAGGCCGATGAAGAGGCCAATGACCCAGATTCGCGGCAGGAAGAATCGTCGTCGGAAGGATATCATGGGCTCGATGCTAGCAAGACCAGGTATCCGCGACAAGATTGTGATTGGGAAGAGAACGAATTGTGGTTAGTAGCAGCGGCAGGAAAAGAATGCCAGAAAAGGCCAAAGATATAGCATCTGCGGAAGGTTGATGGTGGCAACGTGGTTCGATTTGTCGCCAAGTACGACGCCTCCGTTCCAAACGATGAAGCCTGCAAAGACTGCGAGAGTCGTCAAGTAAGGCATTAAAGTCTGCACAAGCTGGAACAGTCGTTTTGGTTGAGTGGCAGCTCGTGCTCCACAGGCAGCGACCGAGATGATCGTTCGGAAGTAGTCTAATCTGATTAGCATGTATCGCTTGTAACTTGCCAATCGTATGCGCTACCTTCGACGAAAGCGTCCCTCGCCGGAGGATCGTAGACAACGTTCATCTTCCAGCTGGTCTTTGCCACACTCCAGATCGTGTCTCCAAAGCCCTCAGCTCTGCGATACATCGACTCCTTGACCACTTTGTGACCCTGGTCCAGATTCATGAAGATCGAAAGCGCAGCCGGCATGATCGATACCCAGAAGATATTGGTCTGCCTAAAAGTCAAGCTGATGACTCCCAGCACAACCTGCACTACTGCGTCTTGATCGTTCCTCGTCGATTCGACACGACCTGCAAAAAGTACCAATAGAAGACCACTACCGACAACGTCGATGCCACATCCGTGTAGTAAAGTGCCGAGAAGAAGAACAGCGGTGGAAACAACACGATGTTTTACCGAGCTGTGATAAGCCAAGATTCCACTGAGATGGCCACTCTGATTGTTGTTCTGCCTTCGGACAATGTAAGTCGCCCGCAAAACCAGCATCAATGCTACAAGGCATATTGCATTGAGCAGTCTGAGGTTGCGAACGTCGCAGCCGAGGAGTGGCCTGAACAAGACGGAAAGAAGGTAAAGTCCTGGTGGCGTAGTAATCTTTGATCCCACACATCCCAGTGGTCTGCACAGAAGTGCTGCGCCTGGCGAATATGGAAGACTTCGTCCTATGTAGAATATGAGATGTGTTTTGTCCCTACCTTGTTTCGTAACGTGGGATGACCTACCAGGTATGGTTCTCGAACGGCATTGTTTACTGTATTGTACCAGGCGAACAGCGGCGAAAGTAGAGATGCCGCTTCAGTAGCCATTTTTAGTATCAACCAATCTCATCGACCTTGTCACCGCATGTTGAGTGATGGAAGAGAAGAGAAAAGGAAAGTGAGAAGGAGGTCGAGGATGAGGTCAAATTTAGAGTTTGCGAACGCGATTCATTGGCACAAGCGCGACGCGTCGATCTCTCACCACCGCCTCCACCTCTACACCAATGCTTGACACGAATACAACACAGATCTGCAATTCTGCGATGCATTCAGACACAAGATGGCGCTCCCACTCCCGTCCGGCCTCACGCCAAATGAAGTCGCTTTTTGTGCGAGATGGAGCTTGTTACCGTGATTCCCCGCCAAAGACTCGAGAGTCTTGAATTACTGGGTGTATGGACATCTCCAGCATCATCACTATACAAATTTTTAATGCTTCATAGGGACCAACAGCCCGCTTAAATCCACCCTTTCCAGCTCAGATTCCTCTATGGCTGGCGCTCCTCCTCAAAAGGCAGAAACGCGCCAATATATCTCCACCGCCTTGGCTCTCTATACCCGCTTTGACCGCAATTCTCGACTTCGAAACCGACGAGAAGTGCGCTGGAGTGTTTCTCTCCAGCGCCAGAACTTCCTCCACCATCTGGAGTCTCAGCACTTCCTGGTGATCCATACTTATCACCAGAGTCCCAAGAGATTTCCCACGCCGTTTCTCAAGGACTCCTCCACATCCCGCGCACAACCTGATGCTTTGCCATATCATTGGATCGAGATCAGTCACCTGCTACTCTCGCACGCCAGCGATGATTTTGAAGATGCTGAGGTTGTGAGGAGGTTAGTGAGAGATTTGAGGGAAGTAAGGATGGAGTAAACTGAGGAGAGGATATCAGGCGCTTGAAGCAGGAGCAGGGCTTAAGGTCAATGGTGTTGGAGGTATGGAGGTTGCAGAAGTGCGAGGCTTTGTTGGAGGTGTCGTGGATGGAATGAGGAGGTTGAACCGCTCGAGAGAGGAGACGCAAAAAGAGGAGGAAGCCAACGGAGATGGTGGCGGGTTTGGGAGCTCGCGGTATGAGGAGGACGATGATGATATGCAGCTATGATGATGAATACCAAACGATGCATCAAACATACTTCCTGCTATGGCAAGGCGAGCTCGTGCTCTCATTCTTGCAGACAGCCAGAAATTGGGTCTGAATGGACCTTTCATGCTTCACGAAGAACTTGCATTCATGCAACGACGACGATACCTGAGACGCATCAATCATCGACTTGACGCCAATATGAGGAGCTACCTGTCAATCCATGATTCTTTTGCATGATGATTGGGGCCTAAAACCATTGCCTCTGGCCCTCATGTGCGGCTTCATATCAGTACTATAGTCTCTGGAACAAGTCTCTCCAGCCAGCTTTGGCACAGTTCGCCATCGTACTGATACAGGAGAGCCGGATCGCTATAATTTGTTCGTCGCTGTGAATTGGAGGCTGTCTCTCGCTTTAACGGAGGCTCATAGAGCTTTCGATCTGGTCGTCCTCTCGCATTTCTTCGCCCTCCTGTTCTTTCCGCAATCGAGATGACTGCTCGGACTCAACCTCTGCTCTCAAGTGCTCCCATTTCACGTCCACGTCCTCGTGAGATCTAGTCTCTTTGACCCGATACCTCATCTTCAACGCGAATTCATCTCCAAGTCTAGCGTTCCTAACCTTTGAAACTCACCTGTGCTAGTCTTTTGTACAGCAAACAAGCAATGTCTCTTTCGCAATTATGGTCTTTCCATTGCTTCATCCTTACGAAAAGACAAAAGCAGTCCAGTGCTTCCGAATCAAGATAGTCGTCCAGCCGTATTCTGCATTTATCGCCGACGTACTCGTCCCACGAGTGTCCATTCTTGCGTAAACTTTGCGAGCCGTCGTAAACGCTAAGGTCGAAAGACTGCTCGTCAAAGGAGAGATGGACTTTACGCAGATAGCCCGTGACAGTAAGGCAACCTGATGATACTGGACCGTACGAGATATCAGGGTGCTTTGGACAGATATCGATGTCCTCGATGACCAGGAGGTCGCGCTCGCTTTCCATCTCCGCGGTACCTTTCGATGATTCATCTGAAGTGGTGCGGTCGTAGACAGCCAATGACCATGAAGGAGCAATATATTCATCAGTCCCTCGCTCCGGGCTAAGCGGAGTCCCACAGCAAGCTTGCTGGAAGCGTGTATTTCCAGAGGCCTGCAATGTATTCGTCACTTGGAGAAGGGCTTGAAAGTCAGCCGCAAGGCTGGATAGCACGATCGGCATATCCATTGGCTTGCTCAAGCTCTTTCTTGAGAAGTTCTCACACAGATCATTCCAGGTCTGATAGACTTCCCCGTCAGCAACTTGGCCATTTTGCAAAGCAGTCACCTGGAACTTGTTCTCCCCGGCATAGGTTTCCTCAAAGGGAGCACCACCAGGGAACGTTTCGCCAAGCAAATCCGGCGCCGTCGACTCCGCAACATTCCCACATCATTTGAGTGCCGGTAAAATGTAATATGCGCTTGGACAGCTGCCTCTCCCTGTGAATCCATGCTCGAGAAAAGGATGGTGCGTCATGCATCCACCCGAAGAAATTTCCAGACGTCGGCGTCACGTACCACGATTTGCCCAGTCCTGTAGCACGTAGTTTCAGCGGCAAAACATCGTTAGGATCGCGCTCCACGAAAACAGCCTTTTCTCGCGTCTTCGTGGGCATCCGCGGAAATATGAGAAATGCGTTTCTTGTAGTTATCTGCCATCATGCTGGCTTCCAGCAACCAGTCTTCGAGAGAGTCTTGTATGATGCAGAGGCAGTCAATCCAGATCCATTTCACTTCGAACCAGTTCGCAATGCGAATCGCCTCGGTGAATGTTCTTGGTACCTGACGAAGGTCAAGACCCTGGATCATCCTCTCTTCGATGTTGGCGCATGTGAGCTTTGGACTATGCTGTGCTCCCCATGCGCCCCAGCTGTGACTCAAAGTGATGAACGTCGATTTCTTTTCGAAGTCATGCTCGCTATCGATAGTGGACACGAGCTTCAATTTGCCACTTTCGAAGGCAGCATCGACATCAAGTAAGCGAGAGGGCAGCTTAAAAGTCTCGTCAGGAGACGCATGACATTCGTCGTGCTTGCCGTCCGCGTTCGACAAGCATTGGAAAAGCCAAGCATGAGCCAAGTTGGTCGATGTTATGCAATCATTGCTGACATCGATCTCTGGCACAATGCGAGCTCCCTCTTCGTCGTTCAAGTTTTCAATGGTGAAGTAGTCATCGTAATTCCTTCGAAGGCCACATGTCCATACGATAGTAGTGGAATGGATTCCAAGCATCTCGCTATAGCGGTCGTGGTGTGCAAGCGCAAAGAATAATCTATGCTTGCCGTCTGATTCAGTGCCTTGGGTCCAGGATATTTCTGTCCGATACTGGTCCATATTATCTATCTCCACAGCTCTGGGGTATTTGATAGAGAGACATTGCCATAATTCTCCACATAAATGGCATTGGTCAGTCTGAGCAAAAGCTAGGAGAGACCAAATCGTGTGGTGATGAACAACAGCATTGACAAGATCTTTGCCGTTGCCTTCCGAAGCAGCCTTTTGGAACTGGCAGTAGTAGTCAAGTGCGTCATTGCAAGCCAGACACAGATGATGAGGTGTTTCCAGCTGTAAAGAGTCGACATTGTAGCCATCTGGATTTGTCGGATCATTCAGCTCCAGTCTGACCACTCCAGATTCGTCCATATCGAATACCACTCCAGTGTCCTCTCGTGGTCTCACGACATGGGGTTGACGGCGGACTAGCAGTGTCCCTCCACTCTTTTGTCTGGCGCCAGAACTCGTGTTTGAGAACATTATGACATCGCATTCGATGCCGGGCATCATAGCATCCCTCTCATCTTCCATCGCCTGCGCAAAGTCCATTTCTCGTGCGCCCATTCGCCCGGGACGCTCACCCGGGAGGAGCTCACTCATGGCTGCGGCTTCTGGCGGACGGATGAGTTTGATGTTTATGCTGCACTATTCGAGTTGTGTAAGTGAAGGAATCAAGAATGAACATCGCAGAAGAAAAGCGCATTGCACTTGGCTGAACATAGCGTAGAGCTTGACTAAGCCGAGGCGAGCTGTTTCCTGATTCCCAAAAGAAGAGTGTAGGAAGCAACAAATATGTACTCAGTACACAAGTCATCGTCGCACTCAAGCAGGTGATGAGAAAGGACCGCTTGTACGGAGGGGGTTTTCCATGTTGTCCAAGCATTACAAACCATCTCACGCTGCATATCTGATTGACCTGGGTCGGATGAATTGCAAGGCAATTCAATGGAGGAGCTAAGATCTCTCCTGTACTGGAATGGCTCGCATGCCTGTGAATTGATCAAACAGAAGGTATTTCGCATGTAACATGAAGAAGTGCACGTCGTGGAGAGAAGGAGAGGTGTTGGCGACTGCCAAGCAATCAGCCCCAAGACGAGAGTCAAAGCTCAGAGTTTGGGAGGCACAACAACATCCGAGGGATCCTCCGCCGCTTCTGCTTCCTTTCTTTCATTGACAAGCCCACGAAGCCCATCGGGATACCATCTGCAGACTGCTCTGAAGGCATAACAATGTACGGACGTACTCGTCAGTTCGCTCTTACTGCTCTGTTATCCCAGACGAGCAGCGGAATGAGGTAGGTGGCGACCGCAATTGGCGCCCAGGCCTGACATACGCAGTCCCCAATGCTTCATCTGCTCGCGTGCCATAGAGCCTCAAGGCTGCCCTTGAACAATGTGCTCCGCGGCTGAAAGTCCCATCGGATTACCATCTATGGCAATAAATGAGGATGGATCTCTGCATGGCAGACCGGCAGCATGATACGGGCGTTGTCTCGTTGCAGTAAGAGCTCACACTTATGTATAGGTCTCCCTTCTTCCTGAGTCCTCGCGCGATCTTTTCAGACCAGCAATTACTCCAGACCTGTCATGGAACATTCAAACGAGAAGCCAGAGGATGAGAAGCACGAGCAAGCAGGAGCCAGTCCAGCTCTCCATCTGGCTTAACCCGAAATGCTGGCCTGTACCACAGCAGCCTCAGCGATATTCGCGAAGTAAATGGGCACGGTATTTTGAGATCCCAGAATATGGCAGGCTTTCAGGCCAGGTACTGAACTACAGCATTGGCCTCGTTGCAGGCTTTGCATTTCTTATGTTTGGTTATGGTTTGTGGTACCGTGCTTGACAGCAGAAGTCTGACCCGAGATGCTGACTGTCAAAAAAAAGACCAAGGATTGTTCTCTCCGCACTGCTCACCCTTGATGACTTTCAGCGTGACATTCCTCTCATGACACCGCGGGGGACCGCCAACGACCTTTGCTGGATCGATGGCGACCGCTCCAGGCCCGACCCGAACAATTGTACTGGTGATCCGAAACACAAGCTGCGGGAGTAAGCCATATACCAGATAGGATGCTTCCTGGGCGCTGTAATCGTTCTATACTATGGCGAACGGTGGGTCGCAAGCCGACCACCTTCTGGGGATGCCTGATCATGATCATTGGAACCATTTTTCAAGCTGCAACATTTGGGTACGGTCCATTCGTCACTGGCAGAGTCATAGGTGGAATTGGCAATGGTATGGTCACAAGTACGATTCCGACATGGCAATCTGAATGCGCAGACCACACCGGAGAGGATTCGTCATCATTCTTTCTGGAGCTCTGATCACCTTCGGCATCATGGTTGCTTACTGGTCGATTATGGCTTCTTCTTCCTTGAAGGTAGCATTCGCTGGAGATTTCCAATTGCCTTCGTAAGTCCAAAGGACAAAGTAAGACTTACAATACTGATGTATCCGGCAGCAATCCTTTTTCACAATCCTGGTCATGATCGGCCTATTCTAATCTCCCAGATTCACCACGCTGGCTTGCTTCGCGAGGAAGTATGGCGGAAGCACAGGACGTGATTGCTCGTCTACGAGGCAAGCCGGAAGACGATGCAGAAGTCCAGCTGGAGCTACAGAATATCAAGGAAGCGTTGAAGTGCAGAATCTGGGAGGCGACTTGAAGATGCGCGAGCTCTTCACAAATGGTCCCTCGCAAAATCTTCGCCGCAGCCTGCTTGGTATCGCTGCTGCTCAATTCTTTCAGCAGATAACAGGCATAAACCTGATTACGGTGAGTACTATGATCTAATTGAGTTTTCTGTTTTACTGACATATCTGTCCAAAGTAACTATGCCACTTTTCTGTTCGAGAACTCTCTGGGTTTAGCCCAGCCATGTCGCGACTTCTTGCCGCGGCAAATGGCACAGAATACTTTCTCGCGTCACTCGTCGCTTTGCCGCTGATTGAACGCACCGGTCGCCGCAAGCTCATGCTGTTTGGAGCCTTTGGCATGGCCGCAATCTATGGCCATTCTAGCTGGCACTGTATCGACAGGTACCACAGACCCTGAAACAGGTGCACCGAATCTGTCAACCACATATGGCGTGACAGCGACAGTCTTTCTCTTCGTCATCACACATTCTTTGCCATAGGATGGCTGGGAATGACTTGGGTAAGTATCTAGGTAAATGTCGTTGTCATGCTCTAGTACTGATGGCCTGCAGCTATATCCGGCCGAGATCACCAATCTTCGCATCCGCATACAAGCCAATGCTCTGTCGACTTGCTCGAACTGGTTATCAAATTTTTTAATCGTCATGATCACTCCACCTGCGTTCGCCAACCTTGGCTACCAGACGTACATCATATTCGCAATCTTCAATGCGGCAATCATCCCTTGCGTGTACTTCTATTTTCCCGGAGCCGAAAGGGAGAAGTCTGGATGGAGCTTGATGTCCATCTTTGCGAGTGCGCACGCCGATGGGGTCAGTCCTGTGAAAAGAGCTGCAAAGATGCCAAAGCTTGAGGACAACGCTTTGGAAGCACAGCTGATCAAGTACTTTGGCGGAGACATTGAAGAGGTCAGAAGAAGGAGCAGTGTCCACAATGCTGGTGTGGCAGCGGCGTAAGACATCGAGCAAAATACGACAGACAGTTACACGTCGACCAGATGTCAGCACGACTTTATGCTTATGCTCACCATAACACGCGCTAGGGCTGAAGTCCTATCACCTCTCTACAAAAGCAAGTCCAGAACAAGAAGATGCAACGCTGTGATTTTACCCAAAGCTATAGCAAAACACACTCTCGGCAGCAACCTACGCATCGGTCGAAAGTAGGTCGATAGCAAGGCTGGCATGTCGATCCCCTCCACAGCTACCCTGCAACAACCACTGAAACAGGACACCACAAACGCAAAGCAGGTCGATCACAACGATGATAGGCCCTGTATACTTGGAACACCCAGGCAGCGATGAGCCTTTGCCCCTGCCGTCTTGCCCACTTCATACCTTTCCAACACAACATGGACAATTTGACGACATCTTCCCAGAAGTGGCCCTTATCCCGAAATGATAAAGGGACTGGCGCGCTGGTCTTGCTACTCAGAATGCACTGTCACGCCCTTGTCTCAATGGTTTCAAGACCAGAATAGCTAAACATGGTAAAAGTCACCGTTTCACGCTTCGCCAACAGCAACACTTGTTGTGATATTTACCTCGACTGCGCTCGCTATCGTCATCGTTGCTTTACGACTTTGGACGCGCCTCGGCATTGTGTGACGAGCTGGTGGGATGATCTTCTCGTAGCTATTGCGCTCTTGGAAGCTTGTATCTTTACGACATGTGTGGGCTCTCGAAGGTGAGCGAACATTGCCATTGCCTGAGAGATAGAAGTCACAGTATGCTAAATGCTTTCAGTACATTTCGGCTTAGGTCGGACATCTGAAGACAATCACCCCAGATGAGTTGACTGGCCTTCTGATTATCGCTTTGGGTGTCGGTGTGGAACTACTACATTGGTCTTGGCCTTGCTAAGTTGTCGATTGTAAGTTGAAGAAATAGAGCATCGAACTGAACACCATCACTGACCAGTCGAAAGGTGGTCCAATGCTTCCGAATCTTCGGCCACATTCGAGCCTTCGCGATAGCCTCCTACATTCTCGCTTCCATCATCATAGCATTCACAATCTTCGCAACACTCACCTCGATATTCATGTGTCGACCTGTCCCACATTTCTGGCATCCTATGGAAGAAGGTGGCTACTGCTTGCCACGGCTACCACTATGGTGCGCCAATTTCCAAACCACATCACTCGCATTGGACTGACTTCAAAACACAGGTTCTTCAACTCAGCCTTCACAATGGTAACAGACATTGCCATAACCGTCCTACCCATGCCCGTAATCAAATCTCTCCACATGACAAAACGACAAAAAATCATCCTCATGCTGGTCTTCGGTCTCGGAGGTCTGATTTGCGTCGTCTCGGTCGTCCGATTTTACGGGATTTACGCCATCTCTGTATCGCATGATGATAGTTGGAGAACCCTCAAGCAGCTCTGTACTCCAACGTTGAGCGGACGGTTGGTATTATCTCTAGCTGTTTACCGACACTGAAAGGTTCTGGTGCGAGAGATACTTCCCGAGACTTTTCAAGAGTAGTTCCTCGATGGGGAGTAGTGGTTTCGGAGGCATCGCTTCCGTTGAGACTGGAGCAAGTAGGTCCAGACATGGGAGGAAAACCGAACCCGACGTACAGATTGAAATGGCACATTTGACACCGAGTAAAGGCAGCGGTGGCGGAGGACCGAAGATTATCGTCGAAGCACACGATAGCAAGAAAATCTAGTCACAGGTTTAATGACCGGTGCAGCGCAGTGAACGATTCTGGCGCTGGGCGCTAGAAACTGTGAGGCATGATGTTTTGTTTCATGTGTCTCACTTTCGAAACATCCCTTGACACAAGCAGTGAACAGTAGTTCGTGGACCTTGCCTGGTAACCACTTCCGCATTTGGAGATGATACTCGAGTGTCGCTGTTTTGGGAGTGAGATCCCACGTCCTCAAGCAGAAAGTACTGCAGCTCCCTGGCTATCATATTGTTTTGAAGTGGTGACCACTCGGTTGACAGCAAATACCAGCTGCTCCATTATTAGTATTGCAATGCGTTAGCATCCTTGGGCATTTGCAAGCTTCGAAGTGAACATTTGACATGCTCCACGCCCATCTCCAGACTCCAGGCGCAAGCAATGTTCCAGTATAGCGTCAAGGCCCTTTCTGACTCGAGGTCTGGTCCGACTGAGTTGCGGTCTCGGTTTGCCACAACGAAAGAGCGGTAGCTTCACGCGATCCGACACCAAACCATTTCATCGCAAACAGATGTTTCACCGGAAATGTCGTTCAAAGCTTCCAGATTCCTGATGGGATGATTCTATTCACCACGTGCCACTCAGGCCCAGCAGCCAGGTTCAATAAACACCAACGTCATGTTCCTGCCATGGGACCTGAGTCGGGATATCTGTGAGCCGACGCTCTGCCGACTCGCCTTAGATGTCATGACAGATACGACTTCGGTGACTCGCTGACATGTCAGGTACTGACGCGAGAAGGCGACTGATTGAGAAGTTGTTTCATTGTGGGTTTTGTACATTTTACGTGTTTGGGCAACGCACTGATCGCGAGATACAGTGGTTCGCAATACTATCAAATACTCTTTTCATTGATATTTCGGAATACCCATACTTGTGGCAAAATCGAAGGTAAAACTTCGAGGAAGGATGCTCCAGGACTGCAAGCGTCTAGCAAAAGCAGACTCGTCCTTTCAACACATCATTGCAATTGGGTATCCCGGTGACAAGTTCCGCCCACTCTCAGCGGCCAACACTAAAGCGTTGGCCTCATGAGATCAAACTCCTGTACATCAGTAGTGTCCTTTTTCCTTAGCCAGGGCGACGTCCAGTCAAGCCCTTGTGTCCGTGACTCCGCGCTTGCAGGCCCGTAGAAATTTTGTTTACTCTCGGTTGGTGTTCGTAAGGTCGTGATCGTGATTTTCATAATTTGTGTGTGATGTGTTGTGTGCTGTTAAGACAATACGGTGAAGCATAGGGTCCACGTGTCCACCGAACATGTGCCGTCCATGGGTGTTTTCACCTAGAGGCGCCCAAATTCGCGCGTGTCGAACCGAAAAGGATGTCGGGTCCGTGAAGATCTTGAGGAATGATTGCTTTCTTGACGGCGCCCTGCGATGCTGAATTTTGGCGTACTGAACCATTGGTCCAACAATGTCGGCTTCTTCGACTTTGGAAACTTTGATGGCTGGTTGGGATCCTCCAGTGATGGCATCTTCGAGATGGCCTGCGTCTCGGCCAAAGGCTGGTAGAACGTGTTATCGGCGCTAACTTGAGCTTCGGCATTGGCCATCTCGTGATTTGCCCGCCAAAACAGCGTCAATCTCAGCCCACTTTTGCTCAGTGAGCTTGTAGGTCTGCGATGTGACGCCGTAATGCTCGCTGATGTGGACGGCTTGACGCATGAATTCGACACGAGCAGCCTCCCAATCATCTAGCAGTTGCTTACACGAATATGCATCGCAAACGTCCGGCAGGTAAGGTTCAGCTTGATGTGAAAGTTCGCATGGCCAAGCTTGATTGCCCAGGGATCAGTCTCTCTCTCCGCAATTGACAGCGGAGGAATTTCCGAGGAAGGTTGTAGCACATGGCTCGAGCGGGACGCGTGTAACGAAAGCCATCGACTGCTTGGTCGACAATGGCGGCGTGGGGAAGCTCGTAAACACTGGTGTACCTGAGGGAGTGTTGGCAACGGACGCTGCTGCACTTGGTGATGCCACCGTGGAGATTGCAGAGGCGATCGAACTGCATCCGATGAATCGTTGAAGTAGCTTGCCATCATGGGTGGGAGCAAGGGAGTGGAAGCAAGCTCCTCGCGATCGATTGGATCTTCTTCAGGTGTGGGTAGAGTGATTTCCACAGGCCTGGTTGCATGAGAAGAAGCTCTAGCCCTTGGTGGGCTCACCGAGCGGTCACTAGTCGATGTAGGCGCAGGCGAAAACGGCGGCGTGCAGTTCCGACTGTCATGCACATTTGGCATGGTGAAAGACCTGGTGCTCGGCAGTCGCAAAGAAGAAGATCGGGAGCTAGGTGCGCTCCGAAGATTGGTAGTCGAGACAGACGCTGTTGATCTGTGGCCTCCAAATCGCTTGGAGATAGATGGGAAATGTCTGCTCAAACGAGACGATAGACTATCACTGGAGAACTCTCCAGATCTGCGTCTTTTGATAGTCGTTGGCCCAGATGGTAATTGACAAGTCTCGAAGTAGTCGTCGCGGGCGTCCATTCCGGGGTCGATAATTGAAGCCGAGGTTTGTTGCGAGATCTGTTCTTGTCGATGCTCACAGAACGGCGTGTCGCAAATACACAAGGGTCGTGCGCGCTGTCCCGAGGCTCATCAAAGAATCGTCGCGCTCAGATGGATCCTCGACCAAATCATGAAGTTGCGTCTTGTTTTGGATTAGCTGGCGAATCCGGATTGGTGACCAACGAGAAGAAGAAACTGGGCCATCTGCTGTGACCTCGTGTAGAGAATGTAGGTGTTAAGGGAGACGACGTTGTCGAGCCAGCAGACGAGTCGCGTGAGTGCGTTGGCGAGAAATTGATGTGGCGACGGCATTGCAGACATTTGTCCATCAGGTGTTTGGAAGTATTGATTCGCGGGAACGAAAGAGAGCGTCTCCTGCTCATATTGAACCACACACACCAGCGGATGGATACTGCTATAGAAGATCACGAGACATTGTCGGCGGTGCTTGTTGTTATTGTTGTTTATCGATGCATGTACGCCCAGTCAGAGTCGGTTTCGTGGCGGATGAGAGTTTAGTTTCAGCGTGGCACGAAGCGCGTCTTGCTCCGAGGTTGTTGTGCGCTGGCAGAGTAGGGATCCTGGGCGCGTCCAGCTATATCGCGCGAGTCGTATAATTTGTCAGGTGTAGACAGACAGTCGCAGGAAGGGTACAGGTCCAGATGGTGTGAGTAGGTGAGGGTCGTAGGCGTGTGCGCGTGCAGGACAGAGAGAGTGTGTGTGGTGTCGATCAGGTGTGGTGAGTGTCGATGGGAGGTCGAGGTTGGGATGTGGCGCAAAACAGATTCTATGAAAATCGACGACAGAATGGGCATGGGGGACGGGTCTCTCGCGGGTGGAAGCTGGATAGAGCAGCCACTAGCCTGGCACCTTGCCGACGCTACGCCTAGTACGCAGTGTGGGAAGTCAAAATGCTGAACCGATCGCTTACAGGGCTGGAGACCCGCAGCAGGGCACCCGCTCTGGCAGAAACTGGCAGAATCAGAATCCTGTCCGTGCTGTCGTGCCTGTGACGAAGAAAAGCAAATTGTTCGGCGGGTCTGGGGCGCCAGCAATGTGATGCGTCTTGTTGTCGTTTGATGCGGCACCTGCAGCATCTTGCTGTCTAATGCTGTCCCTTTTGTGCCAATTGCATATCAGCTCTGTCAAACGCAGCATCAGAAACAAATTGTTTCGTCCAGCACAGCGCTGCGCCCAGGTTTGCGGCGGACCAGAACCGCACTGCCGGGCCTGCCACATGGGATTTCTTGCCCATGGTAGCAACTCCGGCTACGGAATCATCCATTTTCCTACTGGTTATCCGTTTCGACCGAGACTGTGGCTTCTCCCTTCCGGCTCAAACGATGTCACTCTGGAAGAATTGCCGCTTTGCGCTCGCTGCCCCGACTCATGCTTCAGAACATCGTCCAGAGACAAGGCTTTGTCAGTCCACTCACGAGTTTTCTCCGGAGCACATGATTTGTGTTCTGTTCAGGTACGATTGAAACCACGAACATTTGGCAGAGAACTGCCAGACCGACAGGACGTTGACGCTGACGACCCATTGTGCTTGGACGAAAGGCCACGTTCTGCCGTGTGCAACGGCGATGCAGCGTCTGCGATGCGGATCGGTCATTGACAACCTGTCATCTGCCTCCCTCAAATCTGATACAACTGCTGTGCTACCAACACAAACCGACCACCTGATTGATGGTGGTCATCTCTACCCGGATGGCAACCGCTCTGTGCCCATCCTTTGCATAGCTTAATGCTCGCGTAGATGTAGGTTTAACTGTTGTGTCCTCTGTGGCTGCCTCTCAACACCCTGTCATCGCACAATGTGTGCAACCGCTGCGTATCGTTGTCTCTGCGGCAGGGATTGAACGGGCGCAAGGCGTCATCTACCTGCGGCCGCAAATGCCAGCCACAGACATTTCTTCACGACCACAGTTGACCACAGAGGGAAACACTTGCATCTGCGGTGGTGAGATGTAAGCAGACACCAACATCTTGTCCGACGCGGCTACAATTTTCCAGATGAAGTCTGCTCAGCCGAATGTTCAGCTTTGAAGAGCTCGAGCAGCCCAACGTCAATATCGAGGATGTCCGTAGATGGATCAGATGGATCCCTTGAAAAGGTCGAGATCGCATTGGACGTTCGGTAGGCTCATCACTTTTTGCTGAAGCAAGGCAGCCGGGACCTGCTGTTCGCCCAAATGTTGTGCTTTGCTGTGGAGCACAGTCCGAAGTGACGAGCACAACAAGCAGACTTTTCAGAATTTTGAGAGCGGGGATTCAGAGTTTGACTGCATCCCGTGCGCAGAGGAAATACGAACGTCTTTGTCACCGCTTGTTGCGTCGCATTCGCTGCCTCGCAAACTTCAACGAGAGAAGTCGACATCAGACTCAACTTCGACCTTTTCGCGACAGCTGATCCAAGCTTCTGCTGCAAGATGGAATCAGATGATGGCGTCGTGGTGACTCGCATATTCTGATGCCCGCTTCATGCTCCGCTTCCCAACCTACAACATTTTCTGCAGATGGCTCGCGACTCATTCACCCCGCAGAAGGAGCAAGAAGAATTGATGCGGTCTTACTTCCTACTTGTCAGTATCTCCCGTCTTCTCATCGGCACCGCAACGCAAGGCGTTATGGCAAAAAGGCAAGCATTTTGCGTTCGTCCGCAGCCCGCCTTCTGCAGGTACACTGCTGTTCGTTGAGGTGACTAGCGCGGGCACGTGCATGCACGTGCGTTAAGCTATGGCGCACGGCCGTTAGTAAGTAAATAAGGATTAATCAAACTCTAATGGTTATCAATCAAACTTAGCTAATAAATCGCGTATTACAAAGCGGTTTATTTTAATCTTAGTAGACGTATAGATACTCTATATTAGCGCCTATATTAGCTCGTTAGTTATATATAAGTAAGATAGATACAAACTAGTTATCTCTTATATTAACTTAACTAAACTTTACCTACTCTATCTATCTAATCTAGTAATTACTATATCTTTTTCTATATCTTTAATATCTATCTAGCTAGTTATCTTCTCTATTTTAGTAAGATAATATAAATTACTATATATAACGACCTACCTCTAAACCCTAGCTATTATATTCTAGAACTTAATCTAGGTAACTATATTATAATACTATCTAATTCGCTAATCCTCTAGTATCTATAGTACTTTACTATTTCTAAAATACTAGGATTATCTCTTTTAGAAGGAAGTCCTATAGATACTATATTATATCTACTAAGTAACTACTCGCTTAGTAGTAGTAACTTCGAGGTTCTAGACTCTATCTACTATAGAGGTATATATATCTTAGGCTTATATCTAGATAATAGAGATTATATCTAATTAGTAACTCTATAAATCTATAAGCTAAGGCTTTGTTAGTATATCTTAGGCTTCTAGTATAGAGTCTTATAGAAGACTATTAGCCGTTTCCTATAGGAACTCTAATTACTCTACTAAGACTATATTATCTAGAGCCTTAGTAAATAGTATCTAATAATAAGGCATACTTATATACTATAGCTATTAAAAATAGGCCTAACTAACGTAAACCTAGTATCGACTTATAGTAGATCTTAGTATATACTATCTAAAACGTATAATTAACTACTTAATAAGGCAATTAGCCTTAATAGATACTAACTATTATATACTCTAGAAACGTCTTCTACTATTTAGATAAAAAGATTATAGTTTATAAGAGATAATATATATATTTATCTATTTTTTATTAATAAGCTATCTTTTAACTTAGAAATCTAAATAGTTTAAATTTTTAGAAATTAAAAATCCTATAATCTAGAAATTTAAACTCTAAGAATCCTTTAGCCTTATAAACCTTACTAGTCGTAATTTTAATAGCTATATAATTACGATATATACTATTTATAAGATATATAATTTACGTAGACTTTATTATATTTATATAGAAATATTTCTTTAGCTTTCTACTTTATATATATTAGATTTTATATCTTTTAGATTATATTAGAGAAAAGATATTTAGATAATAGATTATATAGATATTAGTTTTAGTAAGCTTTAGGATCTAAATTCTTTAAAACCTTATTAGTTATAATCTACCTATCTTTAGAATTTTTAAATATAAAAATTTTAAAATAAGAATCTTATAATAATACTTTCTATAGTTAGAAGTTACTATTATTAAATAGTTTTTAAGACTTAGTATTAATAAGACGATATTTCGTTATCTCTACGAAATATAGTAGATTATAAGAGTATTAGGTTTACTTAATAACTATTTACTATTCTAATATAATTAAGTCTTAGCGAAGATATACTAATAATATATACTTTTTAGGGCGATATTAGTAGCTTTAGCCCTAAACCCTTCTACTAATAGGACTATAAGATCCTTAGTAATCTTAACGCTTAGATATACTATAACGTTATTATCCTCTATATTATCTTCTAGAAATAATAACAAAAATAAGAATACCCTAAGTATAGACTATAATTACTTTCTAGAAGATAACGCTCTCTACTATAAAGTAAGGATTACTAAGGAAACTTATATAGTCTATATAATATCCCTATTAACTAGCTATCCTATTCGCTAGATCTAAATCTAATTAAGAACGTCTAGATATAATATAAATAGTACTTATCTTAGCTTAAGCTAAGACTAGCTAATTAGTATAAGCTTATCGCTACTATCGAGCTCGCGTAGGCGTAGATCTCTACTTACTTATATAGGGATATCTATGCTAGTCTATTATACTAATATCCTATATAGTAATAGCCATTATATATGGATATTATTAATAATTATAGTTATCTAACTAATTACTAAGAGCGTTAGCCAATCTTCTTTCGGAAATTAATGTATTTAACGCTCGAATTAGCTTAGCTTGTAATCAATATTAATGCGTCTTTCACTAAGCGGTTAGCGAAAATTTAGCCTCCAACGGTCACGCTAGTCACCTCAACGAACAGCAGTGTACAGCCAACAGGGCTGCAGAGAACAACGTGTACTTCGACGACAAACAAGTGTGATGCCTGTCCGCTGCCGTCAAGCGTCGCGCCGTCAAGTCACTAGCAACCACGAAGTCAAGTCGCAAACAGGCACCCCGGTCTCCGGGAAATGAGAAGCAGGTACAGCGCGAAGCATCGGCGATTTCTTCCATTCGAGAACCTAGAGCTCGAATGTGGTCACATGACTGTCCTAACTGCCGCTCGCTTCTGCCATGTTCCCAGCGTGCGATGTGAAAGAAGGGTTCGAAATTGTTGAGAATTTCCCTTTCACAAGATTGTAATTTCCTGTCGCTCCACAGAGAGTATTGACAACTGCCCGATTTGGAGCTTTACCTGCATTTGTGATCCCAGGTGTTTGCCAGGATGCACTCCACTTTACCTGGTTGTTGACTGGTTCAAGCCTTACAAACGCCTGTTGCCGATGCTGTGTCTTCCGTGCCGATTCCATGTCCGTACGCGGAGACTGGAGACGATGACACTTGGCAGGCCTAGCACATCAAATGTACCATCAATGAATCTGTTTGGGACATGCTCTCATGTTGAGGATTGGCAGTGACGATCAAGCGAGCCAGAAGCGAGATGCACTGTCATATGCTGATCAAGGAAGATGCGGGGCATTGTTTCTGCAGAGCGGTCGGATGCTCAGTGTCAGCGCAACATTTACTTCTTGCGAGATCATGGAGCCAATGCTGCTGTTTGTGATGCGATACCAACAACGCATGCATTGCCAGATTGTGCAGCGACTGCTATCGGCTCATGAGATCCAGTGCTTGCGCCAGAGTGACCTCTGCTCATCAGTGCCAGTGAACTTGAAATCTACCTTGACGATGTCCTGAAATCCTTCTTCGGCTCGTGGTTCTCGATACCGTGACGTGAATCCCGAAAATGCCATTGGAGGTAATATCGTCCTTTTCTCGGGGTTCATCTAGGCGATTGGTTAGCATTGCATGTGCCTGACCACAGCTTGCATGAGCCGCATCCGCTAAATCTGACATACCAGGCCTTCGGACAACGCACGCACGGTATCGTTGTGCTCGCAGAGCTTCGCTGGAGCCGTGAAGTGGACAAGACGAATGGGCACTTGGAGCTTTTTAGCAAGTCCGATCCATGCTGCTCGGACCTCAACATCTGCATTGGTGTTATCTACCACCACAGACGTCTTCTCTTCAATGTACTCGGCAGCCTTCTTCATGCACTGTCTCTCGTCTTGAGAATGTCCTGGTTCACGCGCTCGTACCCGAGTGCTGCAGGTGCTGCCAGTAGATGTTAGACTTGCCAGCACACCAGGACTGCCGCAGAATAGCACGAGATCCAAATCGTTCTTTTTGGTGAACACGACAGGGTCGAGATCAGTCTGAGAGTCCAATTTTGCTTCAACGTACGGGGCGGGATCGAAGCTTCGAAGAAGGGCTTTGGTTCCTCTTCCAAGAAATATTCCTATGGCGTCTTAAAAGGAATTCCCGCAATTGCAGCAAAGTCGCGATCTGAGCATGAAATGATCCTTGCGCACCTTCGCAGACTTGTTTCGCCCTCACGACCCGCTGCATCCCCAACAAAGATACAGCTGTCGTGATCGACATCTGTACTGTCGTTGAGTCCGTAGTCCTTAAGCATTTGCTGCCACATGCCACTCCTCGGCTTTCGGAAACATGTCTTTCTGCGTTGCTGCGTTATACTGTAATCGGCAGGTCCAATGCAGTCAAGACAGCTGACACCTTTGACTTGAAATTGCTGAGGCTCTTCATATCACCTGCTTCTTCGGTTCCGGCTTGAGCACAACTCGGCTCTGGTTGCTCACCACAATCACGGCATAGCCATCTTCGTTGAGCTGCTTCAATTTCAGCGGCACGCTGGAATGCCACCATTTCCAGTCATCGGGTCTTTCGAGAATGTGTTCCCAGATCTAGTCGTATGAGGAGTGCTATCGTCAAGGTCAAAGGCCGCGACTTTCACAGGCTTCGGTCGGAAGACGGTGGTTGCACCTTCATGTCGCCCGACAAACAGGCTATCGCCGACGCTGGAGAATGTGGATCTTTTCCGGTTCTTTTTGTGATGCTGCTTGAAGAAAATTGGCCACAGTTTGGTGGTAGTCGTTGCCGCAGCTTTCTTTTCGTGGGTGGAGGCGAAATGTCATCGGTCTGTTGTACTCTTTCGCTTGGGGTAGACATGGTCGGCGGCCAAACCTTACACGAGAGCAGTCGAGTGCTCCCAGCCAAAATACCTTTACTTAAATGTGTTCTGGTGATCCATTGACCTTGGAGTGATGAAGGAACTGCCGCTAGAAGTCGCGTATGAAGAGGTGCACGAGACTGCCGCGGAGAACACGCGACTGATCGGCACACTTTCTTGACAGATTCTCCTCCAAATCTTCTCCTTCCTCCAAAGCATCGCGCAAATACCAAACATACATCCAGTGCGGCCATTGAAGGGAAACCCATCAACGCTCATCCACTTTGTACAATGAATCTGAGATGCCAAACGCGGAAATTTGTCACAGTATGTTCAGGAAACATACAGATGATGAGACCGGTTCGATCCTGAATCGTTCACAGACTCCTCACGCCTTTTTTTACGGCGCTTTAGCAACAGAGCTGTATCGAGACTTCGAACAGATCATTCTCCAGGTCTTTGAATGTGAACAAGACGTCAAGGACTGGACTACGAAACACTGATGGAGCACCATGCTGAATGGGCAGCGTACGCTAAAACCAATTCTCGTGAGAGGCCCGCTTCCAAGTTCCGCCAAGGCTGAGGACAGCCTGGTACGGCAGAACACCGTCGGGCAGCGACGGCACTTCACCTGTGTTCTCCCTGCTTATCAGATTCGGGCCGTGAACATGTATCCACAGTCATTGATCTGATATGCTCGCTACATTCTTATATCGTATCATCTCATGCCCGCCAGTCTTGGACAGCTGGGCGAAGATGCAGACCATGCTGCAATTCAGGCTCGCAAAAGCAGAATTTTCAAGCCCACAGCGGCTGAAGTGCGAAGTTCAAGCACACCAGGTGCAATTGTGCGGTTACTGATTCATACGTTGCTGATTACCTGAGCACTCACAGGCTATCACAATGGGCACGAGGGATCTAGCAGACTGCGCAGAGATGGAATCCATCAGCTATTGGCCCTTGATCGGAAGCCCTTAGTCTTGGCCACATTCAACGACCGATCAGACAGCCTGCTTTTCGAGACCTTATCACCGACTGCGCAGCCTCCAGTTGCCAGGTTACCCAGCAAGAGGCATTCTTGAGTGGTCAAGCGCGGAAGCTCTCACCATGGATTTGCAATCCGACAAAGAGAAGTCACAGCAAGTCGTCGCTAATACTCATGAGCTGAACGCTGCTAGATTTCTCTACAGATATTGAGGACCATGTAAGTCCTGCTCATTTACTGACTCTTGTCTCAAATCACTAACACCACTAGGCCGCCGCGACCACAATTCTGTCGCTCCTCTCGTACCATGGAAGTACAAATGGACAGTCCTACTCTTCATTGTCGTCTTTCCAATGGGCAAACTGGACAAACTCATCTCTCGGACCTCTAAAGAACACCCTTCGAAACGAGCTCGGCATTAACAATACCCAATTCGGCGTCATAAGTGCTTCAGACGCCATCATAAACTCCATATGGCCAATCATCGGAGGCATGTTTTTGGATCTATTTGGACGAATGTCATCGTCATTCTCTGTACGGGCGTGACTTTGATGGGAAGTATTCTTGCTGGACTGGCGACTACTCTGACGTTACTGGAGACTCCTGGTTGTGGGACATGTAATTATGGGATT
>JALHSO010000040.1:0-25462 GCA_022984855.1 Dimocarpus longan
GTATTATTGTACAGCAAATTTTCTACCAGTGGTTCAGTCACTCTCTCGCTTAAAGATGGCAAACTTCTGGCCAGTATTCAAGGCTATCAAGGGCCTATGGTTGAAATTGAACCATCTGATATGTTACTCAATGACGGATCATGGCATTCAATACGTCTACTTGCCAAAGAAAATCAAATAATAATAACGATCGGAGATAACGTAAGCGTTACTAGACGGAAAATTCAAATTCGAAAGTGGACGCGAATACTACTTAGGTGGAGTGCCTGATGGACGCCCCGGTCTTATCGGCTGCATGAGATATGTTCACATTGAAGGACGTTATGTGTCGCTATCATCTTTACCCCAAGATCGAATTCATCGTGTTCAATCAAATGATGTTATACTCGAAGCTTGCCAAATGATAGATCACTGCCATCCAAACCCTTGTGAACACAATGGTGTTTGCAAACAAAATCATGTTGAATTTACATGCGATTGCAGTAATACTGGTTATCTCGGAGCTGTATTGCCATGTATCAAAACATCCCTCCAGTTGTGAGGCTTACAGAATTGATTATCCTAAAGAACGAGAGAAAGATTTGTTTCTTGATGCAGACGGAAGTGGGCCCCTCGAAACCATTCATGGTAACCTGTAGATTCATCCCCAAAGGTCCAACCCAAACTATATTGCACCATCGCAGCGAAAATGACATCGTAGTGCAAGGCTATGAGGGCAAAGGTAGTTACATTAGATCCGTTGATTACTATGCTCCATTGGAGTCTATAAAAATTATTGTTGATCGATCAGTAACTTGCAATCAATTTATAAAGAGCACATGCATAAATTCGCGATTGCTTAACTCAGGCTCTACAAGGGATCTCTTTGAGCCATTTACCTGGTGGGTTGGGTCAAACAATCAAAGAATGGATTACTGGGGAGGCTCATTGCCTGGATCCGGTGTATGTGCCTGTGGACTTGACGGATCTTGTAAAGATCCAACCAAAGGATGCAATTGTGATGCAATTTTGCCATATAACATGAACGAACTAACTGATGAAGGCCTTTTGATGCACAAAGAACATTTACCTGTTCGAGAGCTTCATATTGGAGATACAGGCACATCCGTATCGTCGAACAAGTTGGCTAAAATTAATCTTGGTCCACTAACGTGCGAAGGTGATGTGTTGTTCAGTGAGACTATCACCTTCAAAGCCGAAGATGCCATGATATCAGTGCCAAACATTGTATTAGGTGATGCAAGCGACATATACTTGCAATTCAAAACTACTATAACTTCCGGAGTGTTCCTTTACATCAAAGGTTTATAACGATAATGTCAGGCTCTCAATGCTAAATGATAAGACAATTCAAGCAAGCTTTGCCAATGGCAGGGAATCACAGCCGTTGACTATTGAGGCACCATACAGATTAAACGACAACAGTTGGCATTCCATATCGCTTGAAAGAAACAAGAAGGAAGCAAAATTGGTGGTAGATGGTCAGATAAGTTCGAATATGGTCACAAGACCTCGTGCCACTCGTGCCTCATCTATAACTAGCCATTTATTCGTGGGTGCCACAGAGGATTACAAAGAAGGATATGTTGGTTGCATGAGAAGTTTAATGATCAATGGGCAATCAATTGATATATACAAGTATGCTAAAGAAGGCCATTACGGTGTCACATTAGGCTGTCACGGAAGATGTGAAAGCAATCCTTGTCTTAACAAAGGAATATGCAAAGAAGGTTACTCTACATATACATGTGATTGCCAATGGACTGCCTTCAAGGGTCCCATATGTGCGGATGAGATCGGTGCCAATTTACGCTCAGACAATTATGTTCGTTATGATTTTGATACATCACTATCAACAGTCGAGGAAAATATAAGAGTTGGCTTCACTACAACTGAGCATCGTGGTTTGATCATCGGAGTAACTTCGCATACTGGAGAGTACCTTAACCTATTGATGTCAACTTCTGGACACTTAAAACTTGAGTTTGATTTTGGTTTTGAACGCAAAGAGGAAGTCATCAATCAAGAAAATTTCGCTCTAGGCCAACATCACGATATTACCATCAAAACGCATTTCAGAAGGATCCAAGTTGATCGTTATTGTCGACAACTACGAACCGAAAGTCTACAGCTACAAGATAAGCAAGGAAGCTGATGCTAAATTTGATCAGCTGAAGAGTATCTACATCGGCCGTAATGAGACTATGGATAGCGGCGATGGTTTCGTCGGATGCATATCCCACGTGTCATTCGATGATCATTTTCCATTAAGGTTCTTGTTTCAAGAAAATCGCAAAACCAATGTACATGCATTTCCACCTGATGATTCAATTCGGGAAGATACCTGCGGTATCGAACCAGTCCGCCCACCACCCGAAAAGCGGGAAAGTAGACCTCCACCACCCACGAAAGAGCTACCATTTAAGGCTGCTGAGGTAGTGGCTCAGAGTTTCAAATTCATATCACCGATAATTCTTCTGGTAGCTGTCATTGGTTTGCTAGTATCTTATGCTCGCCTTAAGGCAGCAGAGAAGGGTGACTATATGACGCATGAAGATATTGGAGCAAAAGAAGCTTTAGATCCAGATTCAGCAGTGATGTTGGGTGTCACTGGTCCAATGATCTCAAAGAAACCAGAATACTATATATAAATGAATCTTAAGTGCGGTCATCAGACACATAATCTTCGAAAATGTATTTGTGCTCACTCCAAAAATCCGTATTTTTCGTGAAATCACGATAGTAGTGTTTGATCGCGGCTGAATTCGAGTCACCACTTGAGGAGTCTTGTTCAGTGTCGACCAAGATTGTGCCCTTCTTAAATTGCTCGAGCTCATTGTTGTAATTAATTTTGTAATCTAAAAACATAATGTCATGCTTTTCCGCGCTAACTGTTTTTGACAGCATGTCTGTTGCACTTTTGGCCGACATGAACTTGATTTCATCAGTGATCCATTCACGGATTGGAGTTTTTTTGATTTTGGAATTTGCACCCTCAGAAGTTGCGAGTTCGTGTCTGATGTACCTTCCAGTCATGGCATGAAGTGTTGTGTTGTACAAATTATTGATGTGACAATCAACTTGTCTCCATTTGAAATAGTCAATCACAGATCGAAAGTTTGCGTACTCTTTTGGTCTTGTATCGAACAAAGCATCATATTTTCGCGTTGTCACTTTACCCTCTTCAGGGTTCGAGAAGAATCTATCGAAGTTTGTATTATAGTGGGCTGTGAATAAGGCTGTAAATCTAGATGTGAGCTTGTATATTCGTCTGGACAAGAGAGATGATTGTGATTTAACCATGAAACTAAATTCATCACTATGCCCGTATGCGAGTGGAACGTCTCCTCTGAATGTCAACATTACTTGCTTTGCACAATCAGCCATGAGATCAAGAGCCCTTTTATCATTCGGCTTATGGAATTCATGATCGGCAGTGAATTTGTGGAAATTGTGGCCATCGACCCTCACAATTATATAAGTACCCCGATTGAATCTTAGGTCTGTGAATTCTTCATCTTGCTTGTGGTAATCATATCTAGAATTAGCCATGATGGACGGATAAATAGGTTTCAAGTTGGGTTTAAATCGCTGGCCAAACAATCGACTAAAGGTTTCCAAAAAGAAAAACGTGTTTGAGCAGTTCAAAGTTTGGAGAAAGTTGACGCACGTTGTTTTGTTTGTGTGCGGATGATGTCTTTGAAGTTGCGTCAGAAATGCACACGTCAATTTGAATTGCCACCATCAACTTTGCACCTTTTTCAAAGGGTGGTAGTCATGTCATCCCAATTATTTATTCGTTGCCTAAGGCATACGAACCACAATTCATTTAACAGGCTCTTACACCGAGCTCTTGCAACTGAATCAAGCGGACAAGCCTCAAGCAATCCTGATGTCAAAACTCACAACAAGAAAGGACCTCAGATAAGAAGGCCCCAATTGAGTGAAAGATCCCGTGAAAAGAGAGTACCTTCATCTGTGATCGAACGTCTGGGCTCATATGGCGGACTCGTGGCTAGTGTAGGCATTGGAACATTTGCAGAATTAGCCAAACGAAATATTGGTTTGGGAGATAAAAATGCATCCAAGACTAGTCTTGTCTTCAATGAGGTCAATGTAAACAAGATAGTTGAAACTCTGTGCAAGGTAAGAGGCGCTGTGCTCAAGCTTGGACAAATGCTATCAATTCAAGACTCATCCATCATAGATCCAAGATTGGCTGAAATATTTGATCGAGTCCGACAGTCGGCAGACTTCATGCCAAATGGCAAGTCGAATCAGTGCTCAATAGCGAACTATCCCCCGATTGGCGATCAAAATTTGCCGAATTTTCGGACAAGCCCTTTGCCGCTGCCTCTATTGGGCAGGTCCATGAAGCTAAATTACATGACGGTAGACCAGTTGCAGTTAAAATACAATACCCAGGTGTTGACAGAAGTATCGACAGTGATATCAAAGCCCTCACATCTTTATTAAGGATCTGGGATTTTTTACCCAAAGGTCTATATATTGAGAATCTTATTCAATCAGCTAGGCACGATTTGGCGCTAGAGGTTGATTACTTAAATGAGGCAACACAATCCAAGAAGTTTCGTGAATTGATCAAAGGAGAGGAAGGATTGGTTGTGCCTCAAGTTATCGAGGAACTATCAACGAGACGTGTTCTAGTCAATGAATTGATGAATGGAGTGGCTGTCGATAAACTCGATGAGATAGATGGAATTACGAAGGAAACTAAGAATAACGTAGCTCGACGACTTTTGAATTTAACTTTGAAAGAGGTTTTTGAGTTCAAGTTCATGCAAACAGATCCAAATTGGTCTAATTTCTTATACGACCCAGTCGAGGACAAAATAGTACTTTTAGATTTTGGTGCTGCACGAGCTTATAGTAAGGAATTTGTGGATAATTACATAATAATCATACGGGCCGCTGCAGATAGAGATCGGGAAAAAGTATACGAGTTTTCTAAGAAGTTGGGCTTCCTCACAGGTTATGAATCAAAAGCAATGAAAGATGCACATGTAGAATCAGTCATGATTTTAGGCGAGGCTTTCGAGAGGGATACAGAGTTTGATTTTGGATCTCAGGATATGACACATCGAATCCAGCGTATGATTCCTACTATGGTCGATCAGCGCTTGACACCACCACCGGAAGAAACATATTCACTGCATCGCAAAATGTCAGGCGTATTTTTATTGTGTGCCAGGTTGAAAGCAAAATTCAATTGTAAATCAATGTTTGAAGAATTGTATACTTCTTACAAATGGTGATGAATAATGTGGTTATATAAGACAACTGAATTATACTAGATTTCCGAATGACTAGAACTGTTCTCGACTAAAATTCTCTCGTTAATCACAATTGTATGTGCCAACTTTGTGCGCTTCTCAATTGATTTGATCAACCATTTGCGCCCGAATAATTGATGTTAAGATATAGATGGATTGCTACGGTCGTAGATAGTTTCAGCTAGTGGACGCTTGGAAGGACCACAGCTAAGGATTCTCATAACTTCACGCCAAAGCATTGCTTGAATAGTATCCGTTGATCCTCGGAAGTCTTCAAAGATTTCCAAATAAACTCTAACACTGCAGAGAAACACGCTATACAGACAAATATGCCTAAAATCATGAATATACCACCAACTTTGTCAATACCCAATTCTGATGTTGCTAATACTGAATCCTTGCCCTCATCACATTTGGTCTCATCTGTACTCCACCATTTGTTCTTCAGATCTTGCAATTCGCCCGCTTCATTCAACTCAACTATTGACTTGGACAAGGGTGCTCGAAATGGCGATCGCTTACGCAATGCAATACCATAACCTTTGTGATCGAGCAATCCACCAATTTGGGTGAGCTCACAATCACGTTGCACCATGTAGTCGATACTAGTTGACTCCATGAGGAAAGCGAAATTTCCTTTTTTGACCATACTTATACCTTTGGAGTTGTCTTTGGAAATACACCTTGATGTTTGCGAGAATCCATGAAGTTCCACATGCGCCGATAGGTCGAGTGGTTCGATGATGCAAAGAAAGCTTGAGTGGAGCCTCCCTCCTTGCACCCGTAATCTATTTTGGTTTGTTTAGACAAATCTTCGGCACTTTCGATGGGCGATTGCATCCTAGATGCAGTGAGGAAGGCAGCAAAATTGGCTGTATATGACGATATGAGAATCAATGTAAAAAAGTACCAGACTGATGCCAGTGCACGAACACTCATTGATTTTGGCGCTAAATCAGATCCTTGCTGCATAAGAGATCCAATGGTGAACCACAAACTAGCTCCAATGCTGTGAATTTCGTTCTCGAGTTTTTTGTCATCCTGATTGTCGAAACAAGGATGCGGATCTTTCCACTCAAGTGGCGATAGGCGGGAAATCATCCACAAAGTGAGACTAATTCCAACATAAGCACTCCACATCGACAACCATACTTCTTTCGAGAAAGGCATCAGGAAACTGTACAATTCTGCCTCTTCCATTTTGGGCTTCTTATACAAAATAGCAATGCCTAGTGTCATGAATGGATGAGTGAAATCAACCGCAGATTGACGTTCTTTGGTGATAGTCAGATCAACAATTGCTAAATCAGCTTGCCAATCTAACAATTCACGAATCATTCCATTCCAAGATCCATTTTGTATCTTTCCGTATTGGCCATCAGCGACCTCTTTGATGATGAAGTTTAAAATGAAGTTTCTTCGCAAGCTTATTCAGCAGATCGATACAATAGCCTTCATAACGGCTGTTGCCAGAAAACTCAGTGTGGTTCTCACGATACATTACGTAAGGCGATGTGAAAGCAACTGTCACTGTCAAAGTTTTGTTCTTAATAGCTTGTAGACCGTAATCGTATTGGAGTTTAGCTTTATCAGCCAACTTATCAGCGAGAGTCCAAGTACCTATCTTTCTAAATGTATTGTTTTTGTGCAATATGTATTCGAGGCTAAAATTGACGCGTTGTCCAAATTTATCAAATTTTATATCGCCTGTATAGCCTCCGTATCTCGCTGAGCCTTTGTATATGTCCATGAGATTATCACCGTATTGCCATGGATTTACCTCTGAGGCACAATACGAATCGGGAGCAGTGATGAATTTTCCAATTTCGTACCCATTAACCAATTCGTCAATTGAATGCGCAACAAGTGATACTGCATCGCTCATCATCGAGTACTCTGTAGACAAAAGTTTCTTGGGTATTTCCGCTGGCCTTCGTCTGAGCCACTTTTTTGACAAAGCAAAATCTGTTTGTTGGCCGTCTGGATCCAAAATTGAGTAACCGGACAAGTTTGTCATTAAGGGTTGCAATTGAGTCAGATTCAGCAGATGAGTATCAAAGTTTGCGATTACATAATCGTTGTATATTGTCAATAGGCCCACGTTGGCTGCTTCTTTCAAAACTTTGCACACTTTATCCAATGACATGCTCAAAATTAGATTCTCAACGCCCTTTTTGCGCAAGTCTTTCATAAGCTTCCTGTATGACAAATTGATATTATCACTGTCAAAAGTACAGTAGTTCATTCGTCTAACCTCATTCGAGTTGTCGTGATTTTTATCTGACTGACCTAGGCTTGTGTTGTTCACATTATTTGACTCGACTTCTGGATATTCAACAGGTAAATTGATTTTTTGTATGTTGATTGATGTGTCAGAAAATGATGTTTCAAATATGTCTTTGACGAGGAGAAATTTTCCGGTGAATCATAAATAAGTGAGAAACTCTTCCATTCCTTGTATCGAATCATTTCTAAATAAGCTTTGTTGAGTTCATCAGCAACAGGGAACAAATTAACAGTATAATTCAATAATTGTGGAATACCTGGATCAGTCTGGCCATAGGCCTGCATGTTATTGTTCTTGTGATCATCTTTGATTAAATTTTCATCATAATGCGAAACTAGGTTGCCAGCTAATTAAGATCAATGGTATGTGATGTTTGGATGTGATTGATTGCACAATAGAGGTCAATTGGATCGACTGAGGCCCAATAATAGTCCATACGCCTTGCGATATGAGCCTACAAACTGCTGCTGACGCTTGATAACTGTTCTCTGATTCAATCATTTCAACTATAGCTGTGAGTTTTGTGTTAAATAAAACCGATGTATCTGAGTTGAGCATTTCAATTGTTTTATTGAGAGGCTCCTCGAGGCCTCTGTGTCTGATCAAGACCCCTATTTTGACCTCGTCAATAGCGTTTGTCGCTAGGGCCGACAATGCAAGCAAATATGTGATTGTGAGCGGCACAGCGAACTTGTAGCGCAGCATAATGTTCAGCGCTCAGTTCGATTATTCCCCTTTAATAATTGACGATTTTTTTTTCTCAATTAAATCATAATATTTTCATTTGTTTAACATGACGTGTAAACATAGTGGTGATGAAGGTTGACGAACATAGGCCATAACATAGTGTGCAAACGCATTACGGGCCCCAAGACGAGTGATGCGGCGCATAGAGAGGGGGAAAGCAGAGGGGGCGCAAAATAGAACATTTTGGACAAACATCGCGACAAAACGTTTTTTTATTTATAAGAGGGAGAGAGAAAAGATAAAACTTGCCTAGAAATTGTTCGAGACAAGATAATCTCCTAGCCGTTCAACGACTGTGTTGAGAACGCCGGGCGGAAAACCTTCTTCGGTAACCACTACAAGTAGACATGATTTGGTTGCTACAATACATAATGCAGTGCTTTCTTTTCTTCCTCTGATTAAATTCGGTTCAGCGGAAAGGCAAAAATATTTTTCGCCCGCCAAATGAACGCCATGTTCCTGAAAGGCTCGTGGGTTAGTTCTCATGGTGTCAGCTATTGATTTAAGTTCTGCTTGAGTTACTGGCTTCTCTGACTTTTCTTGTTTAGCCCAAACGGCACCATCCTGTAAGCTGGCAATGATGGCCACCTTACAATTAACATAGTTGCAAATTTGATTGTCGACATAGGCTTGCCAGGACATGCTTGCAGGTATATATATGTGTGTGTATGTGTGTGTTATATAAATGTGTTAATGCTGTTGGTTTCTAAATGACAAAATGGATGAAATTGAAATAATATAATAATAGAATATGATATAATAATAAAGCGATGAGAATATATGTGTGTTATATAAATGATGGCTTGTTATTGAATGGTGCGTGTGCTTGTCTTTCTGCTTGTGTGTGTGAGTGTGTGCGTGTGTGAGTGATTGAGCGAGTGAATGTGTCTCTGTTGCTGTGGCTGCAGCGGCGGCGGCGGCGGCGGCAGCAGCAGCAGCGGCCGCTGTTGCTTTGGCTGCTGCTGCGGCGGCTTCAGCTGCTGGCGGCGGCCGCCTTTCTGTCTGGCCGCTTTGGCTGCTGCGGCGGCCGCTGTCGCTGTCGGGAGCTGTTGCACTGGCGCAGCCGCTGCAAGTTGAATTGTGTGTTGTACGCGTTTCTGGCGCGCTTTTTCAAAAAGCTGCCCGTCGCTGGTGAAGTTCAGCCGCCGACTTGACTCCGTCGTCGACGTCGCCGCCGTCGCCGTCGTTGGGCCGGCTGAACGTCTTTAAATCACAGCCTTCGCCGAGTCAAGTTGACCGCATTTCGAGCGCTAAACTTGGCTCGAAAATCAACTGCTCGAAACGCTACTACGGCCGCGCTTCTGCCTCAGCCGCCGCCGATGCACCTCACAAGTGAAGCTACTGCCGCTGCCGCTGCTGCACCGTAAAGTCAAGAATCGATACGACAACGAGAACAGCCAAACGAGAGGACTCTATTTTGGCCTGACAGACCTGTCACACACTCACACACACACACACAACAGTAGAGCGATCGAATTGGCTTGCGAGTTGAGTTTTTTCAAGCTACTTTTGCAAGTCGCAACAACAACTAACGACGACGACAACAACGACAACGTCGACGAAGACCAACGACTACGACACAACAGTTGCAATTGAAGCTTGCGCAACAAAGTGAGAGTGCATCTGTGTGAAGCTCACGTTTGCAATTTGTGTCTACGGCTGCTGCCGGCTGTATATCTCCGTGAGCCTCATCCCGATTTTTGGCCTTGCAAGCGGCACTCTTGCTGCCTGTGTGTTGTTGTTGTTGTTGTTGGCTGTCAGAGAGAAATTTTACAAAGAATTTGTTGCCGTCGTGCTGGCGTAAGTCTAGATAACAGAAGCTTGCCAACAGGAGCTCTCTTTACTCGTTGATACCTCGACTCAGCTCACGCCTTTTGCATCTGTTTCGGCTTTAGCCGCTCCAGCTAGCTAGCTACTGCACGCAGATCAATTACGCTCACGCAAACACACATACATATATATATATATATATATGTATTTGTGTATGGCCGCCAGTCGGCCGGCCGGCCTCACCCCAACCCATCGCCAGCGTATTCTTTGATTGCGTGAAAACGAAACCAAGACGACAATTGCTGACGAGGCGCCCGCTCAGTCACACGCCTAGCGGCTCGGCCCCTTTTTAACGAGCTCGACATTTGTGTTCGTGTAAGCGAATGGCGCATCGGCCGCGGTAGTGGCAATTGCCATAACGTCAGCAGTCGTTGAACTCGACGAATATCTGACGAAAGACGTCTTTTGCAAAGCCCAAACAGATACACAAACACATTACGAGCGACACGAAATTCAATGTTGTGTCAGAATTTGGAAAATTCTGTTTTTGTTGTTGTTGTTGTTGCAGTTTGTGCTCGCGAGCTAATCCGCTTAGACTCATTTCGTTCATCAGTTAAAATGTTAGCAACCAAAATGAGCATCGAGTTGAGGCATGAGGTCTCACAAAAATCTCTAGGCTCAATGGTATTAACGAGATCGCAACAGGTATGGCAATCTAGTTGAGGCCAGTAATTTTCCTGAACGCAAGCAGGAGGACACAGCAATCGAGTTCATTGCATTTGTAGAGGACATCGCAAGTCATTCGTCACTGCCGAAAGGTTCCATCTGTTTCCGTCGTTTTGATCTCAGTATAGTTGCCACACCTATTGAGGCATCAGACTGAAATAGCAAATCTAACAGAATCACAAATCACCGGAAGTTGTCAATTATGAATGGGAGTTTGCGCGTGTGCGCGAACCAGTTGTGTTAATGGGAGAGGTGCGCACTTGAGATGCGCCGGCTCATGCTGCACTCGACAGCTCGCAATCAATTTGATTATGTGTTTTATATGTCAGAGTTGTCCATTCCGAAAATGCTCTCATGATTCTGATGGTCAAAAATGAAATGTTGTCTCAATAACCACATTCTATCCAACAGGTGATTTTATCAGTCTAGCTGTTCGCTAAAAATAAACAGAAACAAATTGTATCAGTTATCGGGCAATAAATATGAATACATCTTCTATCGTCTACATGCTCGAGTTCATCGTTGATTGGATCCATAGTTTAAATCTTGATATACGCGTGCAGACGCCTGGCAGATTTTGTTCGGCACAACCAATGCCCCATGATATGATTCCTGCCAAAAACCACTTGCCATCGTCGCCTCTCACTTGTAATGGACCACCAGAATCACCTTGGCACGAATCGCGACCGCCCTCCTCGTAACCGGCACACAAAAATATGTCCGGTATGTATTCTGGTCTACCTGCATTTAGGAACATGTCCTTGCATTTGTCGTTGCTCACAATGGGCACTCTCACTTCCTGTAATACTGTTGGCAATGTGCCGCCTTCGTTGAGCCGGCCCAGCCTGTAACAGTGGCATTTCGACCCAAGAGATCGATGTTATCTGGCGGCAAACAAATCGGCGATACATGTGGAGGAAATTGAAGCGGTTGATCCAATTGCACAAGAGCTAAATCGTTTTCATATGTATAAAAATTATATTTAGGATGTACGACTTTTCTTCTGGCTGCGCGCTCTATATGCGGATAAGGCTCTGACATTGACGAAAAATCATACTCGCCAACTCTTATCCTAATAGATTGTAATGCTAAATCTTCTACACAATGACCGGCAGTTGCTATCCATTCGCTACTTATCACAGCCCCACCACAACGATGTGTCGAGGAAAATCCAAAGAACGATACCTTTCTAACGACACTTGCCAAGGCCATGCGCCAAAAGCTGCATTCTTTCCACCAACCACTTTGGTCTGTGGATAAAGTGCCGTAACGCCACATGATGTATCTTTGCCATGTGTGTTGTCATTGTTGATGCCGCCATTGAAGTGGTGTCCAGGCATTTTGCTGGGCACCATTGAAAAGGTCGATGAGCTTGGCGACGCACCAGACGTAACAGTTGCTAGTGGGCTGCTTGTAGTTGGTTGAATTTGTTCTGTTGTCACAGGCAAACTTGCTGTTGGTTCGTCGATATTTCCAATCATCACAGGGCCAACTGGCAACGATGATGTATCTTGGTGTATCATGTCGTTTGCACCACTCATGTTGAAATTACTAACAATGATTGGATTAGGTTTCATGTCAACATGCTGGCTATTGTGAACAATCGGAGACGCCTCGTTCATGCTGTTGGCACCATTGCCAACAAGAGTATTCGGTTGAGTTGTGAATGCCACTTGGCTTGGTGACATTGGATTTGTAGTTGAAAACGACGCCTGATGAAGAGTTCTCTTTGTTGATCACATACTGACTGCCTCCTGAGAGTCCGTGGATTTGATCTATCGAACTTAATGTTGTGATATGTTGCTGATGCTGATGCTGCTGTTCGGCCACGGTTATCGGCGGGCGTGGACCAGTCTCAGGTGTGACAAGTGAATAACTTGGATGGTTGACACTATCGTTGTTGTGTGAATGTTGTTCAAATGTTAACACTGCTTATGTTGTTCATAATTTACACTTGTAAGACCTGAGCTGTTGTGTGGATCTGTGTCGATTCCAATATTGTTCACATAGTTGTTCGAGTTGCTGGTGAATTGTAATCTACATTTATATTATTTGTTTGATTCATAAGACTTGTGGCGCTATGCAGCGTTGGAGACTGGCCAATTGGATCTAAATAACTGAATTTGTGCCACCATACTGCGATGAAGGGGGATGATTTTGATTATAAGATACTAGCGTAAAATCACTTGTAACATTTTGAGCCGGAAATAGGCCGCTCCCAATTGATGGTTGGGAGGACGAGTTGATAAGCATCTCATAATGGTTTTGTTTTTGAATTTCCGCTCCTAGTAAGGTATTATGCTGGTCATTGTATTGGATTTTATCTATTGGTCTTTGCCTATCTGTCACAGAGGATGGACTGACATTGTGCTGATTGTTCATGTCAACTTGAGATGATGAAAAATTTGTTTGATAATTGTTCTCAACAGGTGCTTTCACAGAATTATTGTAACTTTCAACAATATCGTTATTGGTTTCTTGAGCAATTGAGAGCCTTGTTGGCTGGCAGTGAATGCTGTAACCATCGGTCGATGATGTGGCACCATTGGCCTGTACAATTGAGGCCGGTAACCAGTGCTAACGAAAGGTCTATATGTGGGTCTTGGTCTATTGGGATTCAAATATGGCCTAAAAGAGTGAAAAATTGATAACAAACTTGGACGTGTCAACCACGAGCTACTCGGAGGTCGTTGGGTCTGGCCGAGGCTTTGGACAACTTGTAAATTTGGTTGTTGAGTTTGTTCAGCCAGATTGTTGCCACTTTGAGGCTGGCTATATGTTGTAAAGGACGAATATTGATCATACACGTTTGGCCTTGAAGTTGGATTTGATGGTTGATACGTTACAGGTGCATCGTTTATATTTTGCTCGGGTATTGTGGGCGCGAATGTTGGAGGCACAGTTGTAGTGGTTGTTACGATGGCTTCGGTTGGAGGTGTCGGCTGCTGTTGATTGTGGTGATGTTTGTGAGGACCCGAAGCAGATACTATGTTATCCCCACTGTTCATTGACCAATTGTTCATCGCGCCACTAGAGCTTTGCCAATTCATTAGAGTTTCATTACGAACATCGTCTCTATTTGATAATGAATTAGTAGATGTTTCTACACTTTCACTACTGCCACTGCTAATTGTTGTCAAGTTTTGCTGTCGTTGAGGAATATGTTGGTCATTGTAGACTGAAGTACTCTGCAAGAAAGCCGAAAATGATGTCGAGCTTGGAGTTGTTGGCATATTTACATCACTATTGCCATGATTATGATTGTCTTGCAAAGTAAAGGATGTTGATGAGCTGGATGACGCTTCTGGTTTTGATTCACTGGCAATCAGAGATGATGTTGTGACATTTTGCTGAGATTCAGTGGTCGATAGTGTAGAATTGTGATAGCAGCAACTGCCGAATAAGAATCTATCTGAGCAAGTGCCCAAATGCAGGCCCTCTGATTTAATACAATCCCACATGAACATGCAAGTTCCAACTTGACCAAGCGCGTTTTGACAAGGTTTGGCACTGATCACAGAGAAAGAGCCTAGGCCTATTTTGATAAAATCACAATGACCTATTGTTAGTAAGGTGAATAATTGATCTCGTAAACGAGAATTATAAGATAACTTACCATATCTATTTCTCAATGCTTTCGCGGCCATAATTTTATCGACAAGCAATATAAGGCATATACACAATACTGAAAGAGATAATTTATGAATAACTGAGATTTTTTGACATTTTGCGGATGATAATAGTTTGATTTTTATGATTAATTGACGGCATAGCGACAAATTATCACACCTTCTTCGAAACTTGTCCATATTTTGAATTTTCAAATCTTATTTGCAAAACTTTCAACTTTCAACAGCTTGGCTGCACTACTACTCTCTGCTCGAGCATTCAAAAATCGGTGAGTCTGAGTTGAAGTTTGTTGAGATCTCTCCAATACTAACTTATAGATATCAATGAAAAGCCAATGAAAGTCATTCCAACTCAACTACTTTAATAGCTCCGCCATTGAAAGTGAACTTCATCCTCCCATTTAAGAAGCTTCTTGTTATTTTCGACGCACTTGGCTTCGAATTAGATAGCTATCCTGTTAAAAAACCTTTTGACATTTGAAGCAACTTCTTGGAGTAGACACATTCGAACTTGTTGCCGAGGTCATCGCATCCTTTGGTAGTAGAATCAATTGATTGCCGCTAAATTTTCTCGCATCGTCGTGCGCAATGACTTGACGTCGGCCTTGTTCTAACTATATGACGAGCCTGATTGGCTCGAACAAACTCTCTCACTCTCTTTCGCTGGCATATGCTTGCAACTTGGTTGTTGTTTGACGAAAACCACTGCAACACAATGATAATAAAATAAGCTTGACCAATGCGAGCGCAATCGCACACCTGTGCAACAGTCTAGGTCGTTAAGACTGTCCGCTCGAATAAACTTGATGGCGAAGTGCTGCAGTAGGCAGCGGGCTCAAATCGATAGTTTCTTTGATTTTGTTGCCCACTTCAGTGCCGGTAATTTCGAACACTCACTCGAACTTAGCACAAATGCAGCGTGACTTTTTTTCAATTAGCTAACCTTTGCTTTTGTGGATTTGCTCATGCGCCTCTCTTTCTCTTGCTCAACGGCCGAGTTTTACCTGACAAAGACTCGAATGACTTCAGGTGCAATTGAACTCTCTCGCCTCTGTATCTGTATGTGTGTTGTAGAGCTGTGCCTCGTCGTCGTCGTCGTCGCGTCCTGTTGCTCAACCTTCAATAAAATTGAATTAGAACTTCAATGGATGGAGAGCAAAGGCAAAAAGTAACGTTTACTCGCGATACCAGCATTGGCGTGAAAGTCACATTTAGAATTGGCGGGAGGTTTTACTTTTAACCAGACAAAGATTGCCCAGCGTGAAAATAGTAAGCCCATACACACACAATAGCCAGAATTTGGAGCTTAAAACTTGATGCATTTGAGAGTGTTACACTCCGAAACTTCTTTTTAAGTTTTCTCATTCTGTATCCCTTTTTTACTATCAAATAGATAGAACCGAGGGAGTTGACTTACAGAACAACGATAGCCACCATGGGCGGACGCAAGTCTGGTTAGATTGGCTCTATCCAGCGCAAGTGCTAATGTTAGCAGCAGTGGACGACAACAAGCTTTGTCGGGCGTCGTCTCGATGACCAAGTGAACAACACTGCTGCTCCACAACAGTGTCAACTACTGACCCGATGACGAATGTGGTAAGGGTTGCATGTTTCAATGATATTGTTGCAAGCGGTGAAACCGCGTAGCTTTCAAATGAGAGTTTTATTGAAAATGAATTCATTCACAAATAACGAACGAGACCAAAGGCATGGCACGGTCGAGATTTTGTTCAACAGTTCTCGTGGAAGTAGGCCACGACTATAACATATTGCTACTGCTTAACATTAACACGAACTTTCATTGTTTTTGCATAATTCGACGCCTTCCTGAGAACAGCATCAACATCGACGCGCTTTTCGTGAAGTAAACCAGTTGCAAAACTGCTTATATATTGTCTATCGACTAGTTTGAGCGCTTCGTCTAGTGTCATCCATTTGAGCTTGTTATTTTTTTCACTATCCAAAGCTTCTTTGACTGATTCGCTAGGCAGATCTAGATTAGCCTTGAGGAAGAAAACTTTGGCCCCATCATAACCACATAAGTCAACAACTTTTTCGGATATTTAAAGGAACAAACTGACGAAGGCACTTTGCTAATTATTTTGAAGCCATTCGAAATGTTGAATGATGAGTTGAGGGCTCTTCGGGCAGTGTCCATAAGATTTTTGTCGCCTAGTTCCTTACTGAACTCGATCTGAGGTAGCAACCATTGGTCTTTGATATCAGTACCAAATTTTGTATTGATGAACAAATAATTCACCTTAGTCAATCGTTCGTCGTATTCTCCGCATTTAAACTGCTCTCTTTCCTTGTTCCATAGGTCCTCTCGATCCTGGGCTGTTTCTTTGATAATCACATCGTTTTCTTGACTTTCTTTGAGTCTGATATCCTCTAAATGTTGTAGTTCATGATTAGAATACCTACTATTTGCATCCTCATAGGCGTAGAATATTTGTTGCACCTTCGTTTCGATCGGGTCCTTAGCCGGCATTAATTCAGGTAGACGGCGCAAGGCCACAGCGCCGAACAACTGCCAACGTTTCATTTCAATAGCCGAGTGTTCATATAAATTATCGTTTCATATTAATTACAAATATGTTTGAATAGATTTGTCGTTGTTATTGAAGTTGATGATACAAATCATGTGTGAATCGCATCATGTATTTGTCTGCTGTAAAGCAGGAACATCTTTAACAAACAACGTGCAATTCGAATGTACGCGCTCGTACGTTTTGTGCCGACAGGACCATATCTCGGGTCAACTCTGCTCAGCACAGACTCAATGGGACAAGTTGTGCTGCTGCTGTACCGTTGTGTTGAGCGGTGCTGATGGCCAGTTTTGTTGTTATGTGCCTTTCTGTGCAGCCATTCTGCAGATTCGACCTGCTGCTGTTGTTGTTGGTGGTAGTTCTCGCGGCTCAAGCAGCACCACAATTCAACGTTAGGCATAGTGAGAGAGAGAGAGAGAGTGTGAGAGAGAAGACAAACAGAGAAGAAGCCAGAGAAGATTATGACGGCGAATGTTTGGTGTCGCACAGCGAACACAATCCAGGAAGATGGAGGCAAAAAACTGGCCAGTTCATCATTTGTTTGCATCTTAAACAATTTGCACCAACATTAGCACACTTATATATTTTAAAAAACAATTATAATATTAAGTTATATTACGACCTTTATCCTACGCAGTTAAATTCAATTGCAAATTTATCTCTCTCAAGCTTATACACACAAATCGAAAATTGCATTTCATCGTAAGTTAAAAATATACTTACGTTTGCTGAATTAAGATTCGAAATTTCGCTGCAATTATCAAGAATTAATTATTGCAAAATTGCTAACAGTAACGTGTTAACATATCAACATGTCAAGTAAGTGACAATTACCAATTCGATATCAGAATTGAGTCCGTGCATAGAGTGAGTCATAGACACGCATTATTCGGTTTATGATTAAGTCAACACGAGCGAGAGATTTTTTTCAGAGAGCAATTGCTGTGCTGCTGTGTTGTTTACGTTTTAATTGTGAGAGAAATACAATCAGACACATTCAATCTGTATTCCAAACTTGAATAAATTGTTAAGTCTTCCTTTGTAATTGATCAGAGTCGTGATATCGACCAAAGTGACAACTAGAATAAGCTCAAGCAACCATCATGGCTTCACCATCGTTACATAACAGTTGTCTTGACCAAATCAAAAGCAACCTTCACTCAATGAATTGGAGAGAATCTATTTGTCGACAGTTGCAATTGAGAAAATCTCAAGAGCAGGCACCATTCGACGAAATTTGCATATTTGCCAGCAGTCTATTTGACAAAGTTGACATTTGCAAAAGTGAGAACATCCAGTTGAATCTCAAATGTGAACAATTACAGCAAGAATTACTAGGTATACAGCAAACAATACTTGCATGTGGTAGCGATGCCGCCAAGACAACCATAACAAAATTATCCAATCTCGGTCTCAACGAGGACGGATCTGAGTCTTCGAGTGGCACAAAAAACTTACACATCCAACATGCATCATTGCTTGCGGAAAAATCTCAATTAGAAAAGAAAATCCTCGATTTGCAAGAGAAGCTTGCGGACGCGCACAAGTCGAAGAGTGATACTGTCCAGAAAGTTGTCGATCTGAAAACTGAATTAGATGAAAAGATCGAGCCAATAGACACCTGACAACTGTTTTGGATCAGCGTGAAAAAGAAATCAAAGAGTTGAAAGAACTACTAAAGGAACTTGAGGCTAGACATCATACTATGACTGATGAGCATTTGGCATTGACACTTGGCTACAAAAGTCTTGAGAAAAAGCATCACGCTCTCAAATTGGAATGTGATGCTATGAGCATGCAAATATTGGCCGCCAAACGTGAAGATGCCGAGCGACTCAATGCTGAAAATGACAAAGCTATGTTGATGCAACGCGAAAGAGCTATAAAGCAGCTTGAGGCCAACATGGCGGCTCGAGAACAGCTAGCAAAGCAGGCAGGAGAGACAGGAACTCTGACATTGGCAGCAATGGCAGCTGACAATTTCGAAGGAGTTGTTGAAGAGGATGAACTTTTGCTCAACAATCCACTGTCGAGAATACCAACTAAAGCGGAAATCACCTTTGATGCTCATGAAAGCGGCACGACTGCGGTCAAGTGGTATTCATGTAGCAGTATTCGTGATGACTATATAGCTACTGGTGGACAGGATAGGAAAGTAAAAATATGGAAGGTCTCTGATGGCGCTTGCAATCCGGCCTCTGAACCTCTACATGGTAGCAATAGCAGTATTACATCGATAGACGTTGAAGGTGATTCAATTTTAGCTTCATCATGTGACATGGCCACTCGTGTCTGGTCATTGAACAGTCGAAGGCTAAATCTCACATTAACTGGACATTCGGCTAGGGTGAATGCAGCCAAGTTTCTTGGCACACCTACAAAGATTGCATCAGGATCTGCTGACAGAACCATAAAAATTTGGGACGTTGCCCGTGGAGCTTGCATTAGAACATTTTTCGCAGCAAGCACTTGTTTCGATCTGGTCTATGGTGGATGTTTTATCATCAGCGCGCATTTCGACAAGAAACTCAGAGGTTGGGATTTGAGTCGTCCAAATGACAACGAACCTGCCTGGCAAGCCCCCCTTGGTGATACCAAAGTTATGGCTGTTGACATATCGCGAGATAATACAAAAGTTGTCTGCTGCTTGCGCGACAATACGATCAAATGCTTCGACCTACTTAAATATGAGGTTCTGCAAACATACTCGGATGAAAAATTTAAAACAGGGGAAGACAACTGGCGTGTTAATTTCAGCAATGACGGTCGTTATATTGCTTGTGGCTCAAGTGACGGTTCGTTTTATATCTGGGACGTAGACACGGCGAAAGTTGAAAAAGTTCTCAAGAATCACAACAACAAAGTCCTGGCGGCTTGCTGGTCACCAGACGGAAAAAGAATGGTTTCAATAGAACATGGAAAAAGAGTGTCGATTTGGGTGTGATTTCACAATGTAGATTTGATACGAGTGCTGAACATGTGCCTGTTGCGAGTTTTTATCAACATTTAATTCCTACATCCATCAGAGAACTAACCATAACATCGACATAAATTTTCGAACCTATCATAGGTGAGACTCCAGGTTCTATCGATCTTGGGGGGACACTCAAAACGGACGAGGTTGTGTGGCGCTCAAAATGGTGGCATTTCAAAAGCAATAGAGGAAGCGGCAAAAATAATGCAGGACTTCCGTGCAGATTCTGATCTCAAAAGGCAAAGCTCGAGCACTCTAAACAATAACAATCATCATCGGAGATCTGCTCAATCTGACGCCCAATCGAAAGGCTCTTCAAAAAAATTGTCCTTCTTTCACAGCATAGAAGAATCTGATGCAAGTTCTGATGAGCTTAATCGTTCCAGCTCATCAGAAATTCGTATTAAATCTAGCTCAACAATATCAGAATTTAATGAGAATGAAACTGCTGCCAATCGAATCTTTGATCATAAGGTCGCTTAAGCAGTGGAATCAGATCATGAAGATGATGCTAGCTCAACTAGTAGCTGTTCGTGTGAAGATCACAGCACTGTAGCTGAAGAAAACCCTCACGGCGATCTCGATTATGACGATGACAGTGAATCTGAAAGTCCACCTAGTAATGGTCGTGTCCTTCATGATGACACAACTGCCACCAAAGTTGATGGTTGCACGACTCAAGATTCTTTGAAGCGTAGTAAATCAAATGACGATGTCGATTCGAAGCATTGTGAAGACAATCCTCAAGACGATCCAGACAAAAGCGATGATAAGAGTGTTCCGAGCGTTGAAAATCTACTCCGACCAGCAAGGATTCGCAGTTTTATTAATTTTGACAGAGAAACTAATCTCGATAATAATGGTGAAAGTACATCTGATCCTCAAAATCAAGATCTAAGCAAGACAGCCTCTAAAGATAGATCTCATAAAAGTTATGGAGGTTTGCTAAAGTACTTTTTCAAAGACGCTTGCTATTTTCAGATCAAAAGTATTAATCACGAAAATGTAGATATTTCCAAGACTATGGGCATATGGTCAACTCCACTTCAGAACGAACTTAGACTCAACACGGCTTTCCGCGAACATCGTAATGTCATCTTAATCTTCAGCGTGCAACAAAGTGGGGCTTTCCAAGGTTTTGCTCGAATTACGTCTGAATCAAGACCAAGCAACAGACCTCCACCCTGGGTTCTACCTGAGAGGCTCAATAGTGCGAGCTTGGGAGGAATCTTTACAGTGAATGGTTATGTACGAAGGAATTATCTTTCAACGATGTCCGTGACTTGACTAATCCCTTCAACAACAACAAACCAATCAAAGTTGCCAGAGATGGTCAACAAGTTGAGCCAAAGATCGGTAAAAAACTTTGCCAAATGTTTCCTAAGGACAAAAAGAAGCAATTATTATCAAGCGTAGAGACTCTAAAGCGTCAGACTCGCGAACGGAAGCAAAACTCATACAAGCAAGACAGTTACTATCCTCTCAATAACTCTCGTGGTTATAAACAAACTCTCCAAACTCGTGCCAGTCCTTTTATGCCTAGGTCTCAGATAGGTATGGATGGATTCGAACCATTAGGAGTGCAGATGGCCAGTCACCCAGCTCTTGGATTTGAGCATTTTTATCCACCACCTCCGCATGGTCCTGCTGCTAATATCCGAGGGTATCTTGGAAGACGACGAGGACATGATCAAGTTGGTCCGACAATAAGTAATCGTCCAAGTCTTTATAGTCATTCATTCCAAAGGCACTCTAATCAGGCGTTTTTATATCATGAATATAATGGACTAGCTCCAGAAGGTCACCCTAACATCATGCGAGGGCCTCACGAGTACCGTGCAAATCAATTCGGCCCAAATTATCACTACGCGCAACTGCCTAATAGACGTCCATATGACGATTGGGTGGCACCACCTCCAATCGATTCAAATAGATATCATCCATATCAACGGAATGCTAGGAGATAAGCTCCATGTGTGCAAACACTTTCTTCAGTCTGATCATACGACTACATGGTATATTGAATAAATGAAGACTTGTATGACACAGTCTGGTGAGATATAATCGAAATGTCGACTTTGTCTATGACAGCACTGTTTTCACAAAACTAACACTCATCAGTTGAACATTCAGTGTATCAGTTGAAGCCGAGAAAAATCAACACTTTCTTTAACCATGAATAGAATGTGAGCGACTAAAACGACTTTATTTTATCAGTACACCTTGAGATGGCTCCGACGCTGGGACAGATCAGCGATCGACCCGTACCTGTATTGTTTTGAGCATTGAAGTAATCCGTCTCTATTATCGCTATTATTTGATTTATCGAAACCCGTTGATCTTCACGGTGCATCATCAGTCGTTTAACAGTTTGATGAATCCTTCGTCGAATCCTTCAGGAGGTTTCCGAGCTTGTGACAAGACTAATGGAGATGTGACTTCTTTGGGGGCTCGAAGTAAATTCCAGAGGACAATCCATGTGTTCCTTTTTATCTTCAGATACTATATTGAGGAGCACATGAATTAAGTTCATGATAGTCCGTTAAATTTTTTGTTTTGATGATGAAAATTCACGTGCCCCATGTCGTTCTTGAGTGGACCTTTGACCCTACAAGCAAGATCATCAATATTATTATGACTTCGACTTCTTATGATATTGTTGTTCAAAGTTTCATTCGGCTCTCGCATGGACATTTGAGTGTGAGTTTGATTTCGAGACAATGATGCCAAACCGCAATCACTATTGGACAACAGACCAACATTGGAATCCTGCATTGATTGCTCAGGCCAACACAATTTTGAAAGCTGCTGTGGTTGCCATAACGTCTGATTGCTATACTGAATGGATTGAAATTCTCCTCTACTACTTTGTTGCTGACACGGAATATTAGACTGCAATTGACAACAATCCATGACTGCTGAGGGTGAAATACTCTGACTACATCCTGCTGCCACGCAATGAGAGCTCTCATTGGGCGCTGATACTTGAGGCTCTGGCGAGCATTCAACTGGCTGGATATTATCTGATCCAAAACGAATGTTTGAAATACCCTGAGTCAAATGATCTCGTGATGCTTGATCTATTGTTGATTGATTTGATTGATCAATAACGCACGACATAAATGAGTTTTCTTCATCTATATCACATATTTTGATACCGGGCAATTCGTTTTGCTAAACTTGATGCTGGGTTGTTCATAATATAACTATCAGACTGATTCATATTTATGGGTGGGAAGCTTGGGATATCGTTCATGTGGGGGGAATTCATTGTAATCCCTTGAGCATTACAATTGCCAACATCGGGTGCATTGGATTGCAACATCGGCAAGCCGACAATAGACGATTGATCGTTATTGGAGACGCTAGCATCAGACGCATATCTTGTCGTTTGAATTTGTTGGTTGCTTGGTGAATGATTGAACACTATTACACTTTGTGCATCAAGATCATATTGTGGTGGTGTAATGGCAAGCCGATTATCTGATCGGCATTGGTTGATAACTCCAATTCCTTGAGCTGGCGCTACGTGTAAAGCTGGATCTGAACTTGATTTCAATCTAGATCTATCGGAGGTGGTTCGTTCAGACTATTAACTTGTTGACTTATTTGCCATGGTTGTTGAAAATTTGGTGGGCACCTCAACGAATAGTCGGCCTCTGTATTGTTAGATGCAATGAATTTGTAATTGGCGGCCGAACCAAAACTTGAACCTCGAGCGCGACATGATGCACTTTGTTTAGGTTCCTGTTGTTGCGGGAAGTACGATGATGTATCGACACACAAACTTGTAGGACCATTTCCTGAAATGTCATGCTTGAAACTTGGCTCACTCAAAAATAGACTATTATCATTGGTTGTTTGTTGCTGATATCTGAGATCATAGTTGCATCCTGGGTGCGCTGCCAAATCAGATGACACAACCATTGATTCGGGCTGCCCAGTGACACCTTGATTATTTCGGTAATTAACGTCAGCACTGGCCGACCGGAATGCCATGTTATCGTTTGCTTGATTATTTGATAGATGACAATGACTGTCTGTCATCTGAATCACTCGCTGCTTATCTTCAATTTCCTGCTCATATTGGCCAACGCACTCAATCAAACTTTGATATACTTCATCGAATTCATCTTTGTTAATATTTTGAGGTTGTGCAAGTTTTGGACGCGAACAAGTTGGTTGATAGTATCTTTGTTGTTCCGAAGTAGCGTAATGATAAGTATCATTACTGGTTGGTTGCTGAGTTCGTGTGGCTTGAACTTCCTTGATAATTTCTTCAAATTTTGCATTGCTCTCTTGTTCGTTCTTGTTGAGTAGGGCAATTTTTCGCTAAACTTTCTAGGCTAACCCGATGGTGAGAGCCAGTTCCACTAGCCATAATTGCTAACTTATCTCGTTGCTTGTATTTAAAAACTCTTGAACTTTCACGTCTTTTATCTCTATGTGTGATAAAAGTTTGTTCGTGGCAATTATAACTGGGACAAAATGGAATAGTGTTATTGATAAATCAGTTTCAGTTAAGAAAACACTAATCGAACCATGTAGAATTCGATCAATTATATAATTGATGTTTGAGGTGCTTATCTTTGAAAATGCTTATCTCTATTTGCTGGATATTACAAATACCAATTTAAATCAGTGCTTTTTGATGAAAACTTGAGCTTAGGGGTAGAAAGTTTGACTAAATCTAGAGCTCAATTGGAATCCTTCTATACTGGAAACATGCTCGAAATATCCGTCGTCGAGACTACTTCAGTCTACTTGGACTTTATATGGCGGTCACACCATATAAATAATAAGTTAAAATTTCTTTTCTTTCCCGCGACTTCCGTATTGTCGGTGATGAGCGAATACAAATTGTTGTTCGCCAGGGAAACTATTTTGCAAGATCCATTACTGTTTTCGTTGAGTTGCCATATTAATATCGAGGCACTAGAAAACAACAATTGATAGTATAATTTCATGTATCATTCCGATGCACCAGTCTTATTGTCTCTATGCGCCGTCTCGTTTTTGTGTACTGAGATGACCGTCGCATTAGAATTCTTAAGTTCTATTGACTTGATTGAAAATACATGTATTTCAAATGCAAAGATAGAGCTAATAGAATATCAATATTGAGATGAAATTACTTCAGGTCAAGATAGTTAATAGTTGATCGAGTTTAAGTAGGTCTCTGTGAATATGCACGTTTTTGCGATGAGCATTCGATCGAGTTTGTTTGAAATGCTGTGAGTTTGGCTTCAATCTGTTTGAATTTTTTGTTACAGTTTTGATAACAAAACAAACAAAATGAACTGTCAAAAGTGGGCGTTGATTCTGTGTTCGTATGTGTGTGTGTTTTTGGGGCCAAATAGGACTCTCTATACGTTTGTGTTGGTGTCTTGCCAGCTAGTGTGTGTGTGTGTGCGCGCGCGCGGGCGCTAAACCAGCTTGACAAATGGCCAAAGCGAGCGCGTATTGCATGTGTGTGTGTGGGGCGG
>JALHSO010000041.1:0-22712 GCA_022984855.1 Dimocarpus longan
CGTAACCTTATCAACAGTCTCGCTGGAAATGTCAAGCTCGCCAGCTACGAGGTTAACCTGTCCTTAAGATGCAAAGAGGCTCCTACTTAATGCGAAGTCTGCGGTGAAATGTTGCTGCACCTGGTCAACAACATTCTTGACACTGGTAAAGTCGAGATTGGAGAGCTTGAGATCAATCCTGCACCAACAAAGGTTATGATCCTGTGAGAGGATCTGGAGCATCTGCTCAGAGCTCATCCGTCGTAAAGATCTGAGGGGATTCATGAAGATACAAAACAACATCCCAAGAACTCTGATGAATTGACCACTACCGACTTATGCAAATCTTGATGAACCTGGTTGGAAACTCCGTCAAGTTACCGATAAAGGGCTCAATTAGCATCCCGTTGAATGGAAGCCTGACTACTCTGATGTGACTGAAGAATGTTTTGCGCCATATCCATCCAACGAAGATGACGACCAGGATGAAGGCCTATTCGAGAAGAACCAGGACTTCAAGGTCTTTGATAAAGACTTTGTGACTCTAGATGGCTTAACAGGAAGGTGAGACCAACAGCTTGTTGACTCCATCCTCGGCCTCGCAGGGAATTCTAAAACTTATAATAACCGACACTGGATGTGGTATGAATAAGGAGGAGAGGGTGCAGCTGTTCCAGAAATTCACGCAAGTGAATTCGGACGCCTCCAAGAGGAAACTCGGAACAGGACTTGGACTGTTCATCAGCACGCAGCTGTGCCAGAGGTTGAACGGTGAAATCAGGGTGTTCAGCAAGAGGGACAGAGGCTCATGCTTCATTGCCTGTCTACCTGTTGGAGTGGTAAAAGATCAAGTTGAGCATCTCAGGGATATCGAGTCACTGAAGGCCATTATTACGCCAAGAACCTAAGACTATGATTGTTGGACGACGCTCCCTTCAACCATCTAATCCTTAGTAACTTCTTTGAGAAACTTGGTATTAAAGTCACTGTACATGCCGTGAACGGACTAGAAGCCTTCCAAAAGTACTCTCAAAGGCTCGTGATGGCGACCGCCCGCATATTGTGGCAAGGATCTTGATATGCCGGTGATGGATGGCCAAGCAAGCATCGCAGAAGATTTAGAGAGTTCGAAGCAGTGGAGGGGATAATCCCATGCTTCCTGGGCATTGTAAGTGGAAACACTGCAGTTGAGTCAGAGATTAGTGAATGTATGAACAGACAGGGAAGAATAAAGGCCGATGCGTTCTTGAAGAAGCCGACTACAATTGAGGAGTTGTTGAGGCGATAGGGTACTATTTTGTTAGTGAGTAGTGTGGGATGTTTATAATGAATAAGAAAGAGGAATATTATTGATTATACAATTGAATGTCTAAACTTGTTTGAGTAGTTAAATTGAGTAAACTGTCTTGATTGAGTATTTTGTACTGAGAATATGCTGTGTTTAGTCATCTAAACCCTTTTGAAAAACTATAGAACTGTTTCGTAAATTTTTTTTGTCTGCTATTTTTAATTTAATCAGAGTCTAATTTATACAGAGGAGTTAACTCACTCTACAGACCGTACGAACATAATAAATACAGGGCGTTCTCTCACTGGCCAACAAGACCGCGAGATTTACCGAAAACTCTCTTTTTTTTATATTGATAGCTCATGATCTACGCGGTTTAATTAGAGTCATCGTCTAGGCTCTAAGAAATATTTCCCGATAATTCCTTTGAGCTAATCGATACAACTCAGAGTTCCCTCTCAATACCTGCTTCTCCTACTTCTGTTGGAAGGCTTGGGTGCCATGTCTCATGTTAGGTAATATAATAGGGTTTTAAATTTAGACGAGAAAAAAACCTTTTTCAATTATTAATTGATTTTATTAAATAATTATCTTACGTCTATCAGTTATAAGAGTTTTGATCTCAAATAGGGATCATGGGTAATCTAATCCATAACAGAGTTAACCTTCCGCTAAATTCCAAGATACTATATTTATACTGCTCCCCGAGGGAATATTAGGACTTTTATTCATCTCGTACTTTCTCCAGCACAACTGATTAAGAAATGCTACACGAACTACTCGACGAACGATATTATCTCGTGTCACCTCTCTGAAAATTATGACCTGCTCGGACTAAAAAGCCTTTGGCAATCAAATTAGTTACGTTAGAGTGACCCTCAGGACTCCTAGAATCAAAAGAATAGGTCTAAAATCCAAACAGTCAATCTTCTAGAAAAGCTTATTTAAATAATTTTGAGCTTACCGCCAGTTAGAAATTCACCACCCTTTAACATGACTATAAAAGGGATCGCCATATAATTTGGTAAATTGTCGCTCATAATGCCTATTACCTGCTATTGAACGTATACTTCTTTTGGGGGAAAAGTCCTCGGGCTCGAAAGGTGCTCCATTCTTCGTACATAATTGATAGAAAAGAACAAGCTAAATTATATTAAATTAATTGCAACCTAGAGATTTTAAAACTAAGATGCTTGCTTTCATCAAATCCTGCTTCGAATTATTTTCCTTCTGCGCTTCCCACGTTGACCCCTCTGCGAACCAAACCAACAAGTACAGTCCAAACAGAGCTGAGCAAGACGTCACGAAAACAAGAAACAAGGTCGTCTTTCTTGTGCATTTCCTCTGTATTATTCTTTATTTTGCCGACCACTTCATCAGCGGAGCCCCCCTACTCGACTGTATATGGAGAATGATCCACTGTGCCACCACCATCCTCTTTCTCTTCCTATCCTGCCGTTTCCATCCAGAAATTTTCAGAATTCTTTACACTTTAGCCTGTATGTCCTACGGACCAGGCGTCATGGATTCCAGTCAGGCGGGTGTTCTTGCTGCCTGGCTCATGTCTCCAATGCTTCCCAGTTTCCATATTCTATTCACTGGCAACTTCCGTCACTTTGCGCGCTCCAATGTATCATACAGGTCGTTTACATTAATCAGTTGTATTATCACAGGATGGAACACCTCGTGTCTTACTATGACCCCAGAACCTTCACCCATGCCATGAAGAATGCCTTCTTCCTCGTATTTGCGGTCCACATCATTGTGGTAATACTGAGCCAGTACAATGGTGATAAAGGCCTACAACCCCGCCTGGCTAACGAACAAAAGAAGGTCAAATCGAAAACCAAAAGGTCTTCCTACTCAGCTTCTCCCATGAGCTCCGCAACCTTATCAACAGTCTCGCTGGCAACGTGAATCTGACGAGTCTTGAGAAGAAAACCTTTCACAGAGAGCTTAGGGAGCTTCTTCTTAATGCCAAGTCTGTGGTGAGCTTTTACTTCACTTAGTCAACAATATTCTCGATACCGGCAAAGTCGAGATCGGCGAACTAGAGATCAACCCGACCCGTACAATATCTACGAAGCTTTGAAAAGATTTGGGGTGTCTGCTCAGAGCTGATCCGCCAGAAGGACCTTCAAGGCCAGATGAGGATACAAAATGATCTACCAAGGACCATTCTCACCGACCACTATCGCTTGACCCAGATCTTCCTGAACATTGTAGGCAATGCCGTCAAGTTCACAGACAAAGGCTCAATCAATGTCAACATAGAATGGAAAAGTGAGCATGAAAACTGTGAGGGAACACTGCTTCCAGCCCTAATCCCTATAATGATGAGGACGACCACGATGAAGGACTATTTGAGAAGAGCCAGCTCTTTAACGTTTTCAACCAGGAGGGACTCATCCTGAACACACTCACAAGCGACAAATCGATGTGGAAAAGATCAAGCAAGCTGCTAAAGTAATGAAAGGCATTCTCAAGGTGACCATCTCCGACACCGGCTGTGGTATGGACATGAAGCCAACGAGGTCGACTCTTCCAGAAATTCACCCCAAGTTACTGCTGACGCATCCAAGAAGAAGCTTGGAAACGGGACTAGGCCTGTTTATAAGTAAGCAGCTCTGCCAGCGTATGGGCGGAGAGATCAGAGTATTCAGTAAACAGGATAAAGGCTCCTGCTTCACCTTCTGTCTACCCCATAGATGTAGTGGAAGAAGACAACGAGCAGTTTACAGACCTTGAATCGCTAAAGAATATGTCAGGGCTAAGAAACTGACCGCTATGATCGTAGACGATGCACCCTTTAACCACTTGATCCTGTCAAACTTCTTTAAAGAGTTCGTATAACCGTTATTGACATAGCGATAAACGGTCTTGAGGCGTTCAAGAAGTACAAGGAGGGGGCTGAGAGGGGTAACCGAACCCCATATAATTGCCATGGATCTTGATATGCCGATCATGAATGGAAAAGAGTCTTCCCGTAAGATCAGAGAATTTGAAAATCAGGCGGGACTGGTGCCAAACATTTTTGAGCATTATAAGTGGAAACTGCAGTGGTTCAGAGATTGCGGAGTGCATGAGTAAACATGGAACTATCAGAGCTGACGCCTTTTTGAAGAAGCCAGCAAGTCTGGAGGAGCTGTTGAGGGCCATTGGGTATCATTTTGTTCGTGAGTAAGTAGGTTTAATAGTAAGATTTATATAGTTAGATTAATAGAATTTATCTATAAGAATTTGATGGTAACTTTATTTCTACTTCTCTTACTTGTACATATTCCTAGGAAAATAACAGTTAGGAATGCATAAACTAGGGTACTGACTAGTGTGATAGAATTCACTTATGCTTTTTAAGTTTTAGAACATTAACAGCTCAGTCTCAAAGTCCCATACATACGAGTAGAATGACCATGTAGGGAACAAGGCTTAACTGAAAAATGGAGTCGACAGGAACAATCTGCGTGTAGTTGAAATTAGGGATTTTGTTTCGGTTTTGTGCGAAAAAATTCGTGAAAGTCTTGATTAAATGAAACTGGTCTCGGTTATTCCAAAAAGCCCCATATTAAGCTGAAACCTATCCACGATATCAAATCTTCGTCCTTTCGTATTAGCTTTTGAGAGTGGGTCCTACTAGTAAAAATATGTTTGACTAGCCGTAATCTGACATCTTTGCGAGAATAATCTGCTAGTGCCCTTCTCTAACAGACATACCTTTGCCTAATTAATTAAACCAGTGGGTAATCTAATTGGCGCCACAAAAAACGAAAACTGTCGCCTTTGCCCCACTCACCTTCTGCTCCTCTCTCTAGACTTATACCCTTCTGATGTCCCTTGACGCCTGTGATCCTCTGTTTTGAAGTTTTGCAGGTAAGTTGATGGTAAATAACCATACTTTCCACCTTGAACTTTTATAATTTAAAATCATTAAAAATTCAATGACAGATATTCCGAGAATATGCTACAATCTCTTCTCCAAAATCTCCTCTTATATGGACAAACTTTGCAGTCCCAATCCAAAACATAAACCCCAACGAGGCTGAACAGATCATCTACAAAAGCCAGAAAACAAAGTGGCCATGATCGTCCACGCAGCCTTCTCGATCATCTACTTCGTGGATCATTTCCTAACTGGAGCTCCCTTCGGCGACTGTCTCTGGAGAACCTTCCTCTGTATATCGTCATCGGATTCGTGATAGTATATCCAGATATAACCCGCAAATCTTCCGCATCCTCTACGCACTGGTCTGTATCTCCTATGGTCCCGGTGTAATGGATACTGGCCCTGAAGGCATCCTCGCTGCTTGGATGATGTCCTCGGCTCTGCCAACCTTTCCACTTTCTGTTCACTGGCAGCTTCAAGCACTTCGCCGTACAGTGTGTCATTCAGTTCTACTTGGTGACCCGTGTGTACTATCATCGTATGGAAGATGCCGTTCTGAGACTAACGGCTGAAGAATTCACGCTCTGCTTGAAACAAGCATTCATCCTGGTCTTTATAGTCCAGATCTTCATTGTAATACTTACCAGCTAACCTCATGGACCAGGCTTGCAAACGCATCCTGTTCGTAGACAGAAGAAGAGTCGAAGTTGAGAACCAAAAGACTTCCTTCTAAGCTTCTCCCATGAGCTCCGCAACCTTATAAACTGTCTTGCAGGTAATGTTAAGCTCATCAGCCTCGAAGAAAAACTCTCCAACCGCGCTCACGAGCTACTACTCAACGCTGAGGTCTGTGGTGAGCTACTACTACATCTAGTCAACAACATTCTCGACACGGTAAAGTGGAGATTGGCGAACTGGAGATCAATCCCACTCCCACGAAGATTTATAACACTCTGGAAAAGGTGTGGGGCATTTGTTCAGAGCTAATTCGCCATAAGGAACTTCGCGCATCATGAGAAATCAAAAGAACATTCCTCACACCCTGTTGACTGACAACTACAGACTCACTCAGATCTTCCTAAATTTAGTTGGAAATGCTATCAAGTACACCGAGAAGGGTTACCATAACCATCTGTGTCAAGATGGTTTGGTGGCCGCACACAAGTCGATGACTCCTGTTTCATGCCATACCCCTTCAACGATGAAGACGAACAAGACGAAGGCTTATTCGAGAAGAACTGTGATTTCAGAGTCTTTGACGATAACTTCTTAACTCTGAACACCAACAACACCAGGAGAATCAATATCAATAGCCTAACAACCAGCCAGACGCGCTGAGCAAGGTGTCCTCAAGGTCACCATCTTAGACTCTGGTTGCGGCATGAACAAGGAACAGATCGGACAGCTGTTCAACAAGTTCACACCAAGTCAACGTCGACCCATCAAAGCGAAAGCTGGTACTGGTCTTGGCCTGTTCATCACCAAACAGATCTGCACAAGATCAAGCGGAGGAGTTAGAGTATTCAGTAAACAAGACGTAGGCTCCTGCTTCACCTTCTGCCCTTCCTATTACTGTGGCTCCAGAACAGAATAACTGTCCAACTGATTTGGAGACCTTGAAGACCCTGATAAGAAGTAAGCATCTCAAGGCGATGATACGATGATGATATTCCCTTCAACCATCAGATCTTGACGACACTCTTCAACAAGCTTGGAATAGAAGTAGTCGAGATTGCCACAAATGGTGCTGAAGCGTATGAAAAGTATCAGGCTCGCAGTCAGACAAGTGGGAGAATACAGTTGGGTAGCAATGGAACCTTGACAGCGCCGTGATGGATGGCAAGGAGGAGTCCTCTCGTAAGATAAGGCAGCTAGAGATGAGAGACGGGCTTAAATACCTTGTTTCCTGGGAATAGTCAGTGGCAACTGCACGGAGTCTGAGATTAGGGAATGTACTGATGTGAGGGGCACGATAAAGGCAAATGCCCTTTATCAAGAAGCCAGCATGCTTTGAGGAGTTGGTGAGAGCGATAGGATATCATTTCGGACGTGACTAGTAGAGATTTATATAAAAAAATATTTGTTTGATAAACAGTGGTAGTATATGGTTTCTCTTGTTGCACATTTATTTCTAAGTTTATAAATTCTGTGGATATTTCTATGTGACCTGATAGATTGGTCAATGCTGTCTCTGATGAGAGCAAAATTATAATTATGAAGATATTTTTCAAAACTTAATCCTCTCTAGCTTCCTCTCGAGTGTTCAGGAGATACACTTTTGAAGTTAATATGATCGTACCGAATAAACGAGCAAAATGAAGATAAATTCACTTTAATACGGCCGTAGAATAGCTGTTTTTTTAAGACAATCATATAGACGTGATACAAAGCCACTAATAGAGATTTGTAGAACCCACTAATTTTTGAATACGGACTTGGTCTAGTAAGGTCAGCGCATAAAGCATATGAGTCGGAAGGGTATAGCTAAATTTAACAGTGCATCCCCAACTATGACCCGATAGAGCAGCACCACCAGATAAATCTAACTATCAGCTAAGGGCGGAATTGATCGCAATAAGCGGTATGATTTCTTCTAATTCATCATATGTCACCAGCGAATGACCTACATCACATTTTCTCTCTGCATCAGCGTCGGTTATAGTGTAGTTGACAATTTTAGTCATAACACAGACATAATTGCTAACATTTCTTTGTCAAAAGATGTAAAGTAGCATTGTGAACCATTACGAGTGATGGTATCATGCGCCGGCATGTCGTTAAAGCCGTCTGTTCTTGTGTCTCCTACAATTGTCATTTGTTGGTCTTCAAGCAAATCGCAAATTTCATCAAAAATTAGCTTCAATATCATCAGGAGAAATCTGTGCACCGAAAGTCGTCACAAGCCATGGCGTGCGGCTCAAGAGGCATAATACGCAAAGATGTGATCTCGGTTTGAGTACAAACATTACTGTCAGGTATAGTCCAGTCAGGACCGCCTGCAATCATTGTACTTGGAAGCTGAAGGATAAATCCACCGCCACCTAGTCGATAAATTTTTGAGGCCAATCCAGATCTTGAATATTTTCATTCCAATATATAATCACCAGTGTAGTAATTATATGATTTGGGAATCCATAGGGGAAAACACCAGTAATCATTTTTAAACCTGAAGGTAAAGGATCTTTGTATGTTGTATGTACCAATCCCATAGTCAGTACTATATGTGAAACTAGAGCATAAGTGAGCACTAATTTTCATAGAGAAGAAGTATTATCTTTTAAATTTTGTTTTATAATTTATAAAATGTGCAGGACTTATATTCTGTAGATGGACAATTTAAAAATATATTGCACATTCTAAATTTCAAATCAACTTTCCTTCAATTTTCTAACCCTCAGCTGGTCAAAAATTTATAAAATGTGTAGACTATTTACCGTATATTCATTAGAAACTGGAGAACTCGGTAGCGGCTTGAAACTGAATTTTCGCAGCTCCAGCCTTTGAGAAGACATAGATAAACTGGATACTTAGATGTCTAGGGTTCACCTCCGGTAGAGTGTGCAAATATCTAAAATTGTCCATCTACAGAATACCGTATATTCCTTAGAAAACGGAGAGCTTGGTGGTGGCTTGGAACTAAATTTCGCAGCTCTAACTTTTGAAAGACATAAATAAACGAGACGTTTAGATATCTAGAGTTTACTCCTATAGAACAAAGGCCTTTTAGAGATTCTAGTGCTTGAATTTTTAGGTTGAAACATTAGTTCCAAGCTGCTATCGAGTTCTTCATTTCTAAGAAATATACAGTAATCTGTAGACGGACAATTTTAAAATATTTGCACATTCTAACTTAAAAATAATCTTCCTTCAATTTTTAAGGAAAATTTAATTATCTTTATGATCAGGGATATGCATTAACACCTTAGTAAATACCAACCTCACCTGGTCAATCTCCACATCTACTGACATTGTATTCGTTGTACCGGTGAAGAGCTCGTGATTTTAGTTGGAAACTTTATGCCAATATATCATCACTACTATAAGTGTGAAGAGTTAAAATTCAAATCAAATATAAATTTATATCAATTTAGCCGAATTTTCTAGCTGAAATCATATATATATATTGACGTACTTCATTTTTTTTTATTATCGTAAAACAATTTCAAAATGATGTTTCCTTGTATGATACTAACACTAACTGTGATCCTGTTTTCAAACAGTTTCTCTGCAGTGATGAGACCTCAGGAGCCACAAAGTGGTGGCTTGCAAGTGGTTGACGGTCTGTTTCCTTTCGATTGTCCTCCTCCACTAAAATTCTGCCTTGGACGTATCTTTTGGACAACTATACTGAATGGTTTAGCAGAGCTGAAATGGGCTGGCTATCTAAGGGAGGTGGAGCTATAGAATAATCTTACCTAAAGTCGTGGTCTTTGGAGATGTCATCTATCATGCTCGTCCAGCTTATAGTTATTGTGCTTCCTGTCAGATTTTGTCCTTCAATCTTACAGATGACAAGTGTGATTGGGACAACGATTATTTTGAAATTTCTCCTGATGATGCTAAAATCTATTGGACCAGATTTGTGACTTGATAGATACCAAGCAAGTCATTATGATAGAACAATCACTCTTTGACAGCAATATTAGCACCATCACTCGCAACGGTAGTAGTTGCTATATAACAATTAATGATGATAGAGTGCCCGAGTACACTTTATGTGCAAAACCGGCATGTGACAACTTCACTCTGATAGACGCCAGTGCTGAGAGACAATGTCCTCAAAAGACATCAATGGTCAACTATTATGAGGTTCGTGCAAATCCGAACAAATAATGCAGTCTAGTTCCAACGGGAGCCTCTGGTGTTAGACTTGCTGGCGGTGGAGCTTTGTATGGGCCTGATGAGGCCATGTCAGTTAGAGTTTAGCGATACAAATACATTTGAATTTGCCTTATGTGATGATTTATAATGAGACCTTAAACCTAAATATAGTCGTATTGTATGAAGTATAACGTAGAATACCGACGAAACTTAGTCGTAAGTAGAATATTTTAAAAAAGAAATATAAGCGATAAGAGTAAACACTATATCGTCATAATGTAGCCAATCATGACCGAACTAGTAATCTTTGGTAAGATGTATGATCTAGGATGTTCAGATAGACTGTATAAATTCCTAATAATTTGCCTTTCAATTCTACGATTTGGGGTGAATTTTTAAGTGATAATCTTTATAAAAAGGGGCTTTTTAATAAGGTTTATATTATAATATACTGTACATATAAAGCTCGATAGAAGCTATAAAAATACACACATTATTAGAATTAACAGTTGATATAATGTTCACGAACATTATATAGACAGTCAGACAAGTGGCCAGAATACAGTTGGTCACAATGGACCTTTATATGCTCGTGATGAATGGTAAGGAACCCAGAGATGAGATATGCATAATCCGCCTCTTCCTATGAATAGTCAGTGGTAACTGTATAGAGTCTGAGTATAGCAGAATATGTATTCGATAAATAGTGGGGTAGTATAACGGCTTTCTCTTGTTGCACATTTATTTCTAAGTTCGTAAACTCTTAAGTGTTTTCTATATGACATGATAGGTTGGTGAAGTTATCTTTAGAGAGGAATATGATGATTATGAGTATATTTTTAATAAAAGAACTTAATGCACCTCTTCATGGTAGCTAAGTAGAGGACTACAAAAACTAAACTTTGTGTCATCAAACTGCTACTGCCCCTTGAAGGCAGTCATTCTAGAGATGAGAAACCTAGTTAAAATTAGTCTAGTTAAAGTGAAACTATCATAGTTATTTTGTATTGAAATTTAAAATTTTAAATGGGCATGCATATAGTTCAAAAAGTAGACAAGCCTTTTTTATGAGAGAGGAAGAATTTAAAAAGATCAGTTTAGTAGTCAAGGTGTCATTAATTTAAATAAAGGGGCCATATTTTGATACAAGGATGGCTCAAAAACACTTAATAATAGGCAAACTCATATATTTGTGGGCTATAAACTTACAAGTCCAAATTTGATTTGGTTACATAACCATCTGCTTCAAGGCTTTCCAATGTTATTGAACTCTATATATAAAGTACACAGGCTGATCAGATTTGGGCTATCCACGATAGCTCTAGCTCCCTTTGCACCGATCTCGTTATATGATAGGTTCAGAGTATGAAGGGACGTCAAGTGGGTATTGGAAGCTATGATCTCAGCTCCATCATCATCAATTTTATTATGTGACAGATCTAGAAGAAACAGAGCGCTGAGTTTACATTCACTCAGAACTGCATATGACCGTAATCCCAGATTCATATTTGATAGTATGAGTCTTGAACAGTACTCGTTTCTGTCATGCATCTTCTCCATAGTGTTCCTGTATCCATGCTCTGATCTGTTTGTAGCGGGCTTTCGTCAACAGTGTTGCATCATTATATTTAGGACCTTTACCTTACCTGCTCCACGCACATGTACACCGCGACAAAACAACCTCTATCTTTTTCGTACCAGATCGCACTTCCGCTCTGACCTTGCTCTCCGTATCAATAAAGTGGGGCATTACACCACTGGCTGCATCAATCCCCCAACAAAATCCTTTGGCACTCCACATCTCATGTTGTCCTGGTTTACCTATTACTTTATCGCCAGGATAGCCAGTAACTGTGAAGCGCTGATCTTCAATATTTTCATCTAGGAGAGCGATACCGAAATAACCTGTAATATAGCCAATCGGCTCGTCGAGGAAGATCAAGGCATAGTCCTCGTTCTTGTTGTTTTTCCCTTTTCGTATTCTTGTGGGATCTTGAAGTCACAAATTTTAATGCTTCCGAAAGGCTTTTTGACACCATTTTTAGCAGGGACGAACTCGATCTTATCTGGTCGACGATTAACCTCACTTGGGAATAGGACGTGAGCACAGTGAGGACAATGTTTGGACCTATTAAGGTACCTGAACAACGCCTTTGCTTCTCCCTTTTTCATTACTAGGAGAAAATTCAGTGAGGATGACGCCATGAGTACAGTTAGGCCAACTGGTCGTGTTCTTGATCCTCACTCTTGTATCTTCATTGGATATTACGGACTCTTGATTTGATAGTTGCTGTAACAAATGAAACTTATGTTCTAAATCATCAGAACAATCTTGCGGTTTGAAACAGGTTGTGTGAAGCTCTTTGACGGATGCATCGATGTAAGGGAGCTCGTAGTCCCTTCTGACTGATTTGTTGACACGCTCATTGATTGGGGCTATCAGTAGATCTTGGCAGTGTTTCAAAGCTTCCACCATTGCTGGAGGGTATGAAAGTATAAACTCTGTGATTTTGGATTTTGGATTATTAAGAATTAGATTATATATTCATAAAAGTATCCGAGTTTAAATAGTTTTTCGGCAAATTCAAACAATAAGTAGTTTAATAAAAAGCGGGTTTGCTACTAACAATCATATCAGAATTAAATATATATAGTTATAGATGTATTAATTAATTTTTAACTCTAGTCAAAGCTCTGAGTTATGCAGATCAAAGTCGTTCAGATATTAAAATAGAGCCTAAGATTTCAGCATCATCTCTTGTTAGTAGTTTGAGAGCGCGAGTAAGTGAAGCTTAGTGATTTGGAGAGGATCTTCCTTAAATTATTAAGAAAATATCAATTTTCTACTTTTTTCGACAATTCAAATTTTTAATTTAACTCTTATTCTATGCTCTCTACATACAGTTTTTCCAGATAAATCTGGCATTTTTTAACAGAATTTTAGTCAAAATCCATCTGTCAATCATACAAACATACTTTTACGCTCAGTTTTCGCTCCCTCTCTTATATCCAAGCACTATATCTTCATGTTAATCAGTTGGAATTTCTAAAAGAGAAATATCCCGCCAAACCTGATCTGAAATCGTATATAAACTAAAATTCCCAAAAAAGGGATTATAGTTGAATGACTCTGAATGCATCCTCTTCAGATACAAGATAGATTTAACTTTAACTGTCATCAGCCATCTCACCTATATATGTATGTCTAATCCACTACATTATGACACTTGTAACAGAATCATCTAGTACCTCAACACCTGAGTAGTCGTTATGGATGTAACCAATCTTCATTGTATTGCGGTTGGTAAGAGAATCTCAATATTATCTAATAATCTCAAGAATTTTTACTTATGTAAAGTAAAATATATTGTCTCCTTCATGGCAATGTATAAATAGTTGGAGTACCATTTTAAAACCTAATAAAATTGTTGAAACTACTTAAGAAGTCGTTTGCTTATTTTTATTCTAGATTTAAAATTACATAACAGAAAAAATGCTCCACACTTTTGATCCAAATTTCGCCCTAAAAACCCGCTGTGACTCATTCGCCATAGACTGCTTGTAACAGTTCCCTTGTTTCTTGCGATTCTTTGACTAAGAAACTCACAGGTTTCCCAGGACTTATTTTAGGTATCTTCAACACCATCAAACATGCTAAATATGAATTAAAATTAGTTCAGCTTAAATTAAATCATCTCCTAACTTGTTTCCATGCTTGAGTTGTTTCACTCCCCTCTCAAAATTTACCATCTCGTAACTTACTCCCTCGAGGACCTCCTTTGCCCAACCCAAAGTACTTCTGCACTCCTTTCGAGTCCAAAATCGCTCTCGCTAGAAACAAGCTAGTATTTCTAGCTCATATCGCTTGCTTGCAGCATCCTTTACTTATTAGACTCTCTCCTCAATGAGAATGTCCTGTCAGTCACCTCCCAAGAAGTTTCTTCTGCCTCATAGTAGCCTTATCATTGATCATTTTCAGCCGACATGATCCAACGAATTTTCAGGACTCTGTATACATTTGTCTGTACCATATTTGGACCAATCATCAATGGACAGTCCGGAGGGAGGCGTCCACGCTGCTTGAATCATGGTCGTAGTGCTCCCAATGTGCCAGTACATATTCAGTGGAAGCTTCAGGCTCTTCGTGTTACAAGCAGTACTCCAGATAACATGATTGCAGTAGTCAGTGCTACCATTATTAATGTTCAACCACTATTTCATATCCAAAGCGCACCACACAATTTATACTACTGAAAAAGGGCGCGTTGAGAATCAGAAACTACTCCTCTGCTCAGCTTCTCCCATGAGCTCCGTAACCTAATCAACAGCCTTTCTGGTAATATCATGCTGGCAAGCCTTGAGAAGACCATTACAGACAGAGGCAAAGAGCTTCTCCCGCAATGCTGAAGTCTGCAGTGAGCTTCTATTGCACTCAGTCAACAACATCCTTGACACTGGTAAGGTTGAGCTTGGAGAACTAGAGATCAATCGAGCCCCTATTAAGATGCATAGCTTCTTTGAGAAGGTCTGGAGCATCTGCTCAGAGCTCATTACTCAGAAGAAGCTCCACGGAAGTATGAGAATACACAAGGATGTCCCTAGAACCCTCCTAGTGGATAACTACAGACTGACCCAGCTGTTTTCTGAACCTAGTCGGCAACGCCATTAGGTATACAGAGCGAGGCTCTATAACGATCAACGTTGAGTGGAAGAAGAATGCAACTCAGGTTGCTGAAAACTGTTTCAAGCCTTACCATCGGCTGCAAGGATGATGAACAAGATGAAGGGGTGTTCGAGCGGTCTATGATGTTCGGGAGCTTTGACGAGAAATACATCACTCTTAATGGCAGGAATAAGAAGATTAGCCAGCACGATCTGCAATCGGCTAAGGATTCACAGTCAGGAGTACTCAAGGTAACGATTCTTGATACTGGGTGCGGCATGAACAGGAGTCAGACGGGGCAGCTATTCCGGAGATTCTCACAAGTCTCGACTGACCAATCCAAAAGGCAGCTTGGACTGGATTTGGACTCTTCATCACCAGGCAGATCTGTCGTAGGTTAGAAGGCGAGGTGAGGGTGTTTAGCGAAGAGAATAAGGATACATGCTTCATGTTCTGCCTTCCGCTGACCTGTACAGTAAGTGAGAATGAGGGAATGACTAATCTTGACTCCATGAAAGCCGCTATAAAGAGTAAGAGTCTCAAGGCCATGATTGTAGATGATACCTCGTTCAATCATCTTATCCTCCGAAGTTTCTTTCAATTACTGGGAGTGACCGTGGTTGAGACCGCTGATAACGGTGTTGAAGCAAAAGACAGGTATATAGCTTGCGTGCAGGCCGGTAAGCAACCGGATATAGTGGCTATGGATATTGATATGCCTATCATGAACGGAAAGCAGTCATCTGTTTTTCATTAGAAGGTTCGAGGCTGAAAAGAGGTTGAATCCCTGCTTCCTGATGATGGTAAGCGGGAACTGTTCGGAGTCTGAGATTCGAGTCTGAGATTCGAGAGTGTCTGAATGAAAATGGTTCTGTGCGAGCAAATAACTTTTTGAAGAAACCACTGAGCATTGATGAGCTGGTCCGCACGATAGCTCACCATTTCCTTAATGAGTAGGTTAGTCTATAATGATCACTTTTACGATGAGTTCAGCGTACATCTGCAAGTATAGTTTTAAGTATTTATAATATGTATAATTCATAAACACAGCGTATTTTAGAACCTAATTTTCTTATGCCAATCTGGTCTCGTATTCTTAAATAGAATTTCTATCTTATTAAGAATAGATAGCTATAAGTCCGCATTTATTCTCTTGCTAAATAGGTGTTTTCTAGAGGGTGTATATGAAAATTAGACCATAGTTTAATTAGATAAATACGGCAATAATAAGGAAATCAGGACTAGTGTATTTTCGACCAGCAGTGTTTTAATGCTGAAAAAATTAATTAAAATGTATACATGTAAACTTATGTAGTCGATTCCACGTGTTTTAGACATAAAGAAATTAGTGTGAAAAATACTTGCGCACATCTAATTTTAAGGTGTGATTTAATATGAATAATGTGGTTTGTAAATATTTGTTTTGATAGTTTATGCTCGAAATTAGTTTGTTGTCTGAATTATAAAATCTAGTAATGTTGATATCAAGTCTGCTCAACTATTATGTTTGGTATAATAACTAATTAACAACGTTAACTACATAGTCCACAGAGTCTAGTTTATCATTTTTATCTTTTATTTAGTCTATTCAACAATTGAATTAGTTAATGAGCAAATTTTGCATTCATATTTTAAATCTTAAGCTACTTATGAGCAGCTACGATACACCACAAATTATACCATATCGTACTAACAAGAAGTATCCGGTAATATGCCGTACCCAGAGATCGTTATATATTGAAATCTAACCCACTGATTAAAGAAGAAATCAACTTTAAATTAATTTTATAACCCAGCTTTGACTTAATCTCTTTAGAGGCTGATTTCAAATTTGCTAAACCTCTAAATAATTAACTTTAAATTTAATTATACTGCAAACATATGAACAGCGCTAAGCACTGTAGGACAACATAAAGTAACAGACTATCTGTCGAACTCTAAGTTACTATAGTTTCCGCATGCTTTCACGGATACTTATAATTAAGAGAGGAGGATTTTACTTAAGCGCCGCATATCAATAATACGACTACACTCTGATATCGTTATAGCTAATCACATGAATATCTAGTTTCAGATATACAGATACGTCAAAAGCTATGTATACGGTCAAACACTACTATCCAACAGTAGCTATTTAGTCACTATACTCATTATATATATCATATTCTATAAGGCTCCCAACGGTAAATATTCTACAGACTTAAAATAAACACTCCGGGAGTCTTAAGTGGCTTATTGTATATTTAGTGGGGCTGAGTCCATTCCGACGGTGCTCAAATCGATTCCTTCCTGGAACATTTCCCAGAGTGGTGACATTTCTCTGAGCTTTCCAACAGCAGTGGTGATGTTGTTTACCATATAATCAACATCCTCATCGGTTGTGAAACGTCTAAGACATGTTTAGAACTAGTGTCTATACTAAATTGTTACCCTATAACCGAATCTGATTGAAGTATGAGCAAGTTCATCGTCAACTTCCCAAAGCTCTCAACACATATGAGGGCTCAAGAGACTCACTTGTGCAGGCTGATCGGAGCTTACAGCACAGGTCTTGATGCCCATGATCAGACTTTCTCCTTCAATGAAGGCGAATGAGATGTTGAGGTTACCAAAGTATCTTTGATCCTATTTAAGTCAGCCTCAAACAAAATCTCAGTATCTTTTACCATGCTTCCGTTAACGTAAACATGAGTGATCTTTTGAAGTCCAGTCAAGAGCTTGTCAAACAATCTCTTGATGTGCTTTGAGTCATTTACCATCTCCTTTTCAGCGAGATAACATGCTTCTCCAAGTCCAACACAGAGCTAAAATTCATCACTAAAAAATATTTTTATTCTATACTGCTGGAGCGAGGGTTCCGCTTCTTAGTCCTCTCTCCTGACCTCCTCCATTAATGAGAGCTAAAATTCGTTAATATACTAGAACAGACTATTTGACTTACGAGCCATCTTAACCTTAGGGACCTTTCTGTACAAAGCTCCGACTCCCATTGGTCCATAAATCTATCAGAGGTAAGCATACCAATCCAAACTAGATAGGTTTACCTTGTGACCACTGATAGACATCAGGTCGATGTCCATGTCCCTTTACATTGAGAGGGATCTTACCAACAGCTTGGGCGGCATCAGTATGCAGGAAAGTCTTCTTCTCCTTGCAGATCTTTCCGATTTTCTTGATGTCCTGGATGACTCCGATCTCGTTATGCACTAACATGATGCTAACTGCCAAAGTGTCGGGCCTGCAAACTTATTAGCTTCACTATAACAATATTTCAAGAACCTGATGGTCTTTTCCAGAAGTTCAAGGTCGACCAGTCCGTCTTTTTGGACTGGAAGGTAGGTGACTTCGTAGCCTTCCTCTTCCAAGTGTCTACAAGTGTCAAGAACACATTTATGCTCAATTTGAGTAGTAATGATGTGCTTCTTCTTCTTGTAGAACTTGGCAAGACCTTTGAGAGCCATGTTGTTAGACTCAGTGGCTCCAGAAGTGGAAGATGATCTCCTTTGGTTCAGCTCCAATCAAGGAGGCGATCCTGGCTCTTGCATCTTCGACGGGCCTTTTCAGTCTCCCAGCCATACTCATGACTCTTTGAGTGTGGGTTACCGAACATGTTGGTCATGAAGGGGAGCATGGCGTCCAAAACACGGAAGTCAGTTTGAGTGGTGGCCTGCAAGTCGAAGTAAATACCACGGCTGCTGAGCTGAGCGGTGGGAGGATTCATGTCTTTATGTTGAAGTTCTAGAAGGTGCTAAGTAAAAGAGGAAGAGTGAAGAGGCGGGTACCTCCAGCGACGTCTGTGAGGGAGACTGTCTGCGCCTGGGAGGCGAAGAATCTGGAGTTTTAAAGAAGGTGGAAGCGAGTTGCTTAGAACGTCTGAGTGCGAACATAATGATATCTTTGAATTAAAGAGTTCTTATTTATTTTTAAATTAAGGTGAAAGTTTTCAGTCAAATGCGCCTTGTTATATATTCAGGTATGCTTATTCTAGAACTATTCCGATCAGAGTTGGCACATGATGATCAAATAGAATTTCCTTAACGCCAAAAGCTTCTTTTTTCGAAGCTACTAGATGGATACTTGCTTGGCTTCTAAGTTGAAGAAGTTGTTATAGCCTGCTGGAGCTGCGGCACTCGGCTACTTCTGAACATCATAGTATAATTATCAATAATCAGTCTAAATCATAAGCTATGCAACTTATCCTATCAGCATGTCAAATTTGAAATACTCCTAATAATATTAAAGATTAGAAGGGCTCTTATTAGTCTTATATAAAGAGGCAGAAGAGGGGAGTATGTATCGAAAGTGAGTTGAAAACCTTCTTAATAGGTTGGCATTCTTTGTATTGAAAAAAAAAAACTCCACGTTAAACCATGTCTCGCTGTACCCGAATTTCTTACTACGCAACCTCTATAATAGCCGTAAATGATAAAATGATTTATGGCGCTGTTGGTGAAATTGTTCTACTAATGTACAATGCTTGTAGTAAGAGGCACTTTTATAAAAATACAGCAGATACACAAACGAACTGGTTCAGGAGCTCTAGAATAAGCAACCTTTTATAATACCATGGTCCAGCTAAATTCTATTACAACCTTCTTAGTTTTTTAAAATAACATAATCTATTTCATTTTATAGATTTTTAGGTCCGAATCAAACAAAACATAAATTTACACAGAAGCCGCGAAAAATGCATCCGAGTAACTACTTGTCCTCACCGCTTCGCTAATACACCTCATAATTAGTCTACGGCTATACCTGCTTCAAATGTCAACAAGATGGACATATGGCTCCCAACTGTCCACAGAAGACGAACTCTAAACTAAAAATGCTACAGATTGTAATCAGCAAGGTCACTACGCGTCTGCATGCCCTGAACTTCAAGCATACTCTAAAGAAAAGATGCTTACTTGTGTGAAATGCAAGAAGTTAGGTCATTATGCCAGCGAATGTCCTGATCTGCAAAAGAACACAAAAGAGCAGATTCAATGTTCTAAATGCAAAAAAGCTGGACACTATGCTAAAGATTGCCCAGACCTTACAGCCTACTCCAAAGACAAGGTTTTATGTTCCAAATGTAAAAAGCTTGGACATTACGCGAATGAATGTCCGGATCTCATCGCATACTCAAAAGATAAAGTGGTGTGTGACAAGTGTAAAAAGCTTGGGCATTATGCTAATGAATGTCGGGATCTTAGAGTCCGTCTAAAAGGAATTGTAGAGTGCTATAAGTGTAAGAAGCTCGGACATTATTCAAACCAATGCCCTGAAGTGAGGAGTCGTTCAAAATGTCATTTAAAATGTGATCTGTGCCAGAAGAATGGTCATGTCGCTACAGACTGCCCGACTCTTGAAGATGAATGAATAATATGAATATGAATGTTCATCTGCCGGAGAGTTAGACTTGAATTTTTTTCGAACTAAGATGTGTTAAATAATGGATTTAATACAGTATTTTTCATGTCAATAAATAAGTAGTTGACTGTGAATAGAATATTATTATCTTTTTTGATTTCTTGGTACTTCAACTTCCCGTTTATTTAATGTATGACTTTAGTACTTTTACTTCTATACATGAAGAAGCAATATAAATTACAACTCTAACAAATAAGAGCGAAACACATAAAGATCGAGAAGCAAACAGAGAAGATTTTATTCTCAATTATCTTGATAAAAGAAACTCATGGAAGTGGATAAATCTCATGTTAAACCAGTTCATGTCCTCTATAGCTTAGTCCCCAAGATTTGAAATCACTGATAAAAACATCTCTAGTTAGAGATCACTCTGCACTTCATGGAAGCTTTTTCACTATCTAGTTTAATACATCAAGTTTCATCGAAAGGATTGATAGTTATACGCGCTTTAAAATTAGTATTTAGAATCGGACAATGAAGATATAGATATTTTTGCTAGTCGAATATTCTATTGTTGAGGTGTCGAGGACAAATATTTGCCATTTGGCACGGCGTCAAACTAATGACTATTTAAAAGTTACTATTAGGCTCCGATCCTTCTAATTAAAGATTCTAAGAACATAACACAGGTTTATCAGGTTTATTGAGAGGCTGTATTCATTTAAAAGAGCTCTATACATTCCACTTTTAAATAATCCACTTATCAAAGCATTTAGTGCTAGAGAGAAAATATGCAAAAGAGTATCTAAAAGGCTCTATTTGTATGCAGTTTTACATAAAAAGACATATATTATCACAAATCCTCTATAGGCGCCTATTCTCAAGTTTTAGCGAGATGAGGTTTTTTCCATAGATATCCTAGTCCAGATTATGATCTAGACTCAATATCCTGTAGATATTTTAAAAATAGAGGATAACTTTTGTATTGAAAGATATTCATAATCATTCCTCTACTGACTAGAAGTACATATATTGATCAAACATAGAACCGGTGAAAAATTATGAGAATCACTCCATCATAGGAGGCCGAACAACTCATTTTTTCGAGTTAGCTGCCCGCTTCACATCATGATACATAATTCGAAGACACTGCGTTGTTAAATTTAATTGTATGAGGTCGTGCCAAAACTTCAGGAGCTTTTTTAATAAAACAGTTTCAGCAGAAAGACAAGCTGAACTTTTGCAGTAAGCTATCGGAAGAATCGCTGACCGACTCTTACTCCTCTTCTCTTGTTACCTTTTAAAAACATAATCTTTTTAGCTGAAGTTATAGTCTTCTAAAAATAGGCTCCGATATTCAGCTATTTACATCAAATCCTCAAATAGTTTTCGGCAAAGGTGGCTTGTTTTTATCAAGGCTATACAGATTCTTCTAAAAACCGTATATAGCAGAGATGCTCATGTCATGAATACAGACTTGAGCCTAATGTAAGTAACTGGGAGTAGATTACAAAGGCGATTGTATACAAAAATAAATAAACTGCTGAGTAATACTACCAAAAATTTCATAGTTAAGGCTCTGTTTTACCGATAACACTGTTAGAAGCTGAATTGTAGAACGGAGGGCATAAACACCCTCAAGTTAAAACTTCGAGTTAATTTGGAAAATTTCCACAATCGAACAAACCGAACAATCCAACAGTTTTTAAAAATCTTCTTGATTAAGATAACTGGTAAGTCGCTTAGTTAAATTTTCATGTAGATAGGAGTCGTCTGCTTCAGTATTGCGGACAGAATGAGAATCTCCAGATTATAGTGGAAGGTACAAGGCAATAGGAATTTAATTTACTGACAGCAGAGATTTTTATCACTAAGCAGAGAGCAATAAAATTAAACGAAGAGTCAGCTAATTATAGTGTAAGCACAGATAATTTTGTCCAGCTATACTTACACACATACTTTTTTTTAATTTAAAAAACCAGACCTTCTAATAATGATCTCTAAGTATTAGCTCTTGTTACAAAACCGCTCATATTTTAATTGCACCGATTGCGTACCGTACTAAATTAACAGCTTCTCAAAAATTTTATATATTTAACTATAATCTGTAATTATCTAATCCCGCAATCTTTCACTCCTGCCCCGATGAAAATCGTCCAGCCCCCTAATGGTCATCTGTTCACATCCGTCCTCCTTCTAATCAGCATTTTCACCGCCTCCTCCTTCAACCTGACCAGTAAGCCTCATTATTATACCCTATAACCTAACTTTCACTTTCTCTAGAAACCTCACTTTTAGACCTTCAGGCAACAGATTCAACCTTTCAGAACGACGCAAACCTCTGGACTTTTTCAAGCTTAGTCTCCTCTGCAACGTATTCTCTCTGCAATACAACCTACCTTGTCGGAGGGTTCAACAATCTCAGGTCCTGTAGGCGCCAGTACTTTGGGCCAGTTTATCAGGCGAACCTACACTGGTCTGCCAGCCCACTCTGCAGTTACACTGACACTGAACATTCACTTACTTGATGCTTGGAGTACAAGTGACTCAGTTCAGGTCACTGTCGTCAACGGAACCACCTTCACGGTCACCAACTTCGACAACTCCAAGTTCATGCAAATAAATGCGGCTCCAGTTTGTACAATGAGTTCGGACCAGTCGTTGCTCTGCCACTTTTGCTCACTCGGCATCCTCATTAGTTCTTGAGGTAGCTAGTGGACTCAACG
>JALHSO010000042.1:0-22684 GCA_022984855.1 Dimocarpus longan
CTGACGCACGCAGCCCGTCGACCGCGTCGATCGGCCAAGAAAGCCGTCTGCCCTTCAAGGCCGCCTGTCGCAGGCTCTAGCAACTCGACGCCCGGTCACTCAGGGCCCACTTCGAACGTTCAAGCCGCCTACAGCCGGCGGTTTCACCTCTACGCCTTCCCGTCCTCTTCGTCACTTCTACTTCCAAAGGCTCTCACTCAAAGACTACGCCCTATCGACCTCCTTGACCAACACGCCCACGAAGACCTCAAGCTCGAATATCGCCTTGAGCGCCGAGAGCAATCGACTTCAACGACGTTCTCAGGTCTTACGACAAGCTCTACGCTATCAGAGCTTACCAGCATCGCATCGAGCAGTCTCAAGCGCTCACGGGTGCTGGAGAGCTCTGGCGTGGCTATGGAAGACAGGCAGCGGAGTTGTTGTACGAAGTCATGGGTGGCAAGGACGGAGAACCGGTCGACAGCGGATTCAAAGCGGATCAGAGCTTCAAACGATTCGGCGTTCTACGACGAGGATCGGCGAAGAGGCACTGTGGAGACGAAGAGAAGGACAAGGTACCTTTCGTCTGAGTCTGAGCCGGCGAAAGAGCCCGTGCGTCGCCTGAAATGATCGTCGACTGACGCACTCAGTGGACAGTCGGTGCGATGCTACGAAGGCTGCAGATCAAGTATGCTTTGTTGCGTTCCACCTCTCACGTGCACAGTCGGTCTCGCTCTTCGGCTGGGACGACGAGCGGAGGACTGGTCTTAGACTGCTCAGTTGCACGTTGTTGTAGATAGCTCGATGTACATCGTCACCACGGGATACGATCAAACTTCCAGCGAGCGAACGTCCGGCTCAGCGGCGTTGGCAGCTTGATAGTCGTGGAACTCGGGCATGAGGGAATGATCGCACCAGAAGCCGCCGTTGACGTCCTTGGGATGAGTAGCCAGCCAAACAATCACCCGAACGCCATCGACGGCTCGCGAAGACCGCTAAAGTTGTTAAAGCCGGTTTCGACAATGGCCCGGGCAGGCGGCATTGACGGCGAGGTTGGGCACGATCGAGGGTAGCTGCTTGGACTGAAACGAGCATCTGCATGGAGCTGAGCCGACTTGGAGCTGTTATAAGCGATCGTCTGCACGGCGTCAGTCCGGAGTCGACGCGATGACGTACGCCAGTCTTCTCGACGGCATCGAGTCGCCAAAGGCCTGGAACCTCGGATCGACGAGACGTAGATGACCGACGGCGAGGCCGACTTGGCGAGCAGAGGGAGGAAAGCGTTGGTAATGGCAATCGGCGCAAAGAACGTTGACCTGGAAGACTTCCTGAGCTGCGCCCCATCAGTCTCAAAGCAGCCCTCTGCGCGCACCGTCTTGGGCAGTGACGAGATGCGCCGGCATAAACGGTACGCCGAGGCTTTGAGGCGAGCTTGAGCATCTGCCGACTTGTTGTGTCCGATCCCGGCGTTGTGAATGAGGTCGTCGAGCGCAGGCACTTGCTCTTGACGGCCGCGGCGATCGAGTCGGCGTTGGTGACGTCCATGCCGATGCCAGTCGCGCGGTCGCTCTTGAGAGCTGAAGCCGTCTGTTGGGCTTTGGCAGCGTCTCGACCGTTCAGAATGACGCGGAAGCCATGATCGAGCAACTGGCGTGCCGTGGCAAAGCCCAGGCCGGTTTCGTTGGCGGCGCCGGTGATGAGAGCAGTTCTGAAAGCCATTTGAAGACAGTGAGACAGCTAACGAAAGACGCAGAGCTGTTTCTCCAGCGCTCCACCCAGCCGCCGCATGTTCCGCTGCACGGATACGTAGACCTGTCGAGGCTCCAAAGACAGTCTCGTGCTACAGGGGACCTAATCGAAGCGCCAGAGAGCAGGATCGGCCTCGGTGGCGTTGTGCGCCTGGTGCGCGCTGAACGGCGGATGGTCGCACCACGTTGCGCCGGCAACGTCCTTGGGGTGTGTGGCGAGCCAGACGATCACTCGAACACCGTCGACCGGCTCGCGAAGACCGCTAAATTGTTGAAGCCGGTTCGGCAATGGCCGGGACAGGCGGCGTTGACGGCGATCCCGGGCACGATCGTTGGCAGTTGCTTGGCCTGCATGACGGTGACCATGGAGAGGGCCGTCTTGGATGCGTTGTAGACGAGGGGCCTGCGCAAGTCAGCTGGAAAGCCAGGCTCCGACGCACGCCGGTCTTCTCGGCCGGCAGCGATTCGGCGAGCGTCATAGAGCCTCTTGCGGAAGATACGGTGAATGACGAGGGCGCGTCGGACTTGGCGAGCAGAGGCAGGAATGCGTTGGTGACCGCGATTGGTGCAGCAAACGTTGACAGCGAAGACCTCGTTCACTGCGTGCGTCAAGACTCGACCTTCTGTGAGCATACGCACCGTCTCGGCGGTGGTGAGGTCGGCACGCAAAAACATGCCGCCGGATTGGCGATCCGCTTCCGAGCGCCTGCCGAGGTCGGCTTGCCGAGACCAGCAGAATGAATGAGCACATCGAGCGACTCGACCTTCTTGACGGCCTCGGCGATCGACTTGGGGTCGGTCACGTTCAGCGCGAGGCCAATTGCGCGGTCGATGTGCAGAGCTGAAGCTGCTGCATTGGCCTTTGCTTCGTCGCGGCCCGTCAAGATGACGCGGAAGCCGTGTTGGAGCAGCTGAGCCGCAGCAGCGAACCCGAGGCCAGCTTGATCGCTTGCGCCGGTGATGAGAGCGGTCCTGATGGCCTTGAGAAGCGTTGATAAGGACGGAGAGACGCAGACTGAGCTGCGCTCCATTGGACACGGCGTGCTTCGGACGCGGACGATGACACCGAATCGAGGCTCCAGATGTGCTGCCGTTGCTTGTTCGCCAGCTCCAGGGGCCGAACAGAGCCAACTCGCTGATCCGGCCGCGCGATTCGCTCCTTGCGCCACTCTGAGCCTCGATCGGTAATCATCAGTCTCTTTTCGTGCTATTTGAGCGATCGGCGACCGGCGAAAGCCTCTGTGCGTCATCCAAAAGCGTCTCTCTGGAGCTCTCGTCTGCCGTACGTCTATCTTCTCTACGCTGCAGCATGGCAACGCACAGAGCTATCGTGCTCGCATCGCGCGACAAGCCGACCGAGCTGCAGACCGTCGGGAAGCCCGTCGCCATACCCGGCATGCTGTTGTAGATCCTCGCTAGTGCCATAGCCTCCTACACCGGCGATGTCCTCGACGGCACCAGGATGTACGGTCTCGATCTGCCGATGACTCTCGGCTGCTCTGCCATCGGGCGCATCGAATCAGTCGGTGCGTAGCGATAGCTCAATCCTCTGACGTGCTCAGCTGACGACGCCGTACTGCTCAAGCCAGGCCAACTCGTCTACTGCGACATCACGATGCATGCTCGCGACGATGCCGACACGATCATCTGCACGGCTGGACGCACACGGCGACAGAACGCAGCAAGAAGCTGATGCGCGCCTTTCGCAACGGCTCGTTTGCCGAGTACACGGAATATCCACTCGAGCTCATCTTTCCGCTCTCAGAGACGCTCCTACAAACGATGACTCGGTCTCGCAGCTCTCGTCGCTGGTCTCCTACCTCACACCGTTCGGCGGGCTGGACGACATCAACCTGCGACCAGGCGAGACGATCATCGTCGCACGGCGACTGGCACCTTCAGCGGCGGCGCTGTGGCCGTCTAGCTCGCTATGGGCGCCATCGTCGTCGCAGCAGGTCGATCGCAAGCCAAGCTCGATGCGCTCGCTGCCAGCTTCGATCACAATCCGCTGTCAGGACGGTCGTCATCAGCACCACGGACGTCGAGAAGGGACGCGAAATCCTCAGGAAAGCAGCAGGCGGCGACGGAGCGGACGCCTTCATCGACTTTTCACCGCCCGAGGCAGCCAAGACGACGCATATCCAGTCGGCCATCTGGGCATCTCAAGCGCAAGGGCCGTGCGAGCTTCATGGGCGGCATTCAGGTGCGTGAAGGCTCCTCTCGCTCTCTGATCCTCCAGGGCGACATCGTGCTACCTCACAAGCGGTTTATGCGGCAGAACCTCCGCATACAAGGTTGCTGGATGTACGAACGCGCACAGATCCTCCGACTGCTCAACCTGATCGAGGCCGATCTGCTCAAGATCCGCGAGCGAATTCACGGCGAGTACAGCCTCGAGCAGTTCGGTCAAGCCCTCAAGGCGGCAGCCACGGCACCCGAAGGTCGCGATCTCGTCGTGCTCAGGCCGTGCGTGGAGTGAACGAGCGCAGACCTCTGCGAGAGGTCCCAGTTTGACTCTGTCTTCCTGTACTAGACTGTCTCTCGTCCATCTGGCTCGGTGACCTCGAAGGGACGCGACCCTTTCTTCGCACAACGACGATCGCGACGGGGCCGCCTTGCGTCTCGAGCTGTCTCTGATCACTGAGAGTCCGTATCTCAGGCTACAGTCTGCTAGCTTCACCCTCGTCGACCGATCACTGCCGCTGCACCAAGCGCTTTCGCGATGAATCAGAATCAGCAGCCGACAGCTCAGCATCGAGGTCAGGCCCCGGTTCAACACGTCGGTGCGTAGGGCTGTCGACGGACGCCTGACACGAGCAGCCGGCCCGACGCCGTCGCAGCAAGGGCACGGTCCGGTCAAGCTCGGTCTGGCTCAACGGCAGGTGCTGATCCGAAAAACCCAGCTGACCCGTGAGCAGCAAGGAGGAAACCGCGGCATGGCGGACCTGGCTACTGAAGCAGAGATCTCCGGAAGAACAGCAACGAGTTGAGCAGCTCAAGAAGGCCGGAGCGACTGGTCATCATCTGCCTCAGGCGGCGAACACCGCGACAGGCGGCAACAAGGGACGTTCACATGACGATGCTCCTCGTTAGAGTCTGTCGTGCGCCATTTCTACACGTGTTACAAACATCGCGAGTCGTACAGGTTTCAAGGGCTACCGCTTTCGCTTTGCTGGCACCGAGCCTGCGCGGGCTGAGGCCGGGGCTTGACGTAGAGCGGGTAGCGCAATGGACTGAGCTCGATCGAGTGGTGCATGAGCAGGGCCTCGATCACAGCATCGGAGCCGATCGCTTGCCGCAAGAGCTGCGCAGTCTTCTGTGTGCCGCGCGAATGTCGCGCACATGTCGCCGCACCACTTCTTGAACGCCTCGAGTAGTCTGCAGGCGTCAGTGTCAGGGTCACGCGAGGACTGACAGCCGACGACTCTTGATGATGCCCGACGTCGCGGATACCGCGCGATGAGCAGAGCGAGCGTGGCCTCGTTGTCGGAGCCAGTCAGCCTCTCAGCTCGAAGAGATTCGGACATCGACGATCGAAGTCGTCGCGGGCAAGAGCTTGAGCCCGCGGTAGAAGGTGTACAGGGCATCGACCTGGATATTCAGCTCATCGAGCATCCGTCGCAGTCCGACGTCTCCATGCCGCCGACAGGCTTGAGGCAGCTGCTCGAGCCCTCTCAATCTCTCGACGAGCTGTCGGACTGAGCATCGCCGGTGAGAAGCGGAGAACGAGCGCTCGGGCTTGACGAAGAGCATGATTTGTGCGGCAGTGAATGTCCCATCGCTTCGCAGAAGGTACATCTGCACAGTCTGAGCTCTCATCGGAGTCCTCCTCGTCCGCCGAGTCCTCCCCGAAAACTGCTCGGTCGGTTTCGCTTGCGTAGCGAGCACAGCACCTCGCTCTCGAGTAGAGCGTCTCGTCTGATCTCTACTCCTCGCCAGTCTCGTCGCAGCATTGCGTGATCGCCAGCGTCTCGTTCTCCAGAGCCTCGTCTTCGTCAGCGAGCTCGAGGGTCAGATGGCGAGCCATATGTCGTGACCGCTTCGTTCCGCACATCTTGTAAAGCTTGCCAGGCGCCTGATGTCCTTCATCAAGAAGGTCTCGCGGTCGATGGGCGACGACTCGCCGCGTCTACGAAGCGATTCGTAGTGAGGGATCGAAGCGTTCGTCGTACGGCTGACTGGAGTAGCTGCTCAGCAGCGGAATGGCGAAGAATGGCGCGATCTTGGACGACCGGAAGAGCTTGGCCAACTGATCTTTTGTGCGCTCGGGGGTCGTGGACTCGAGGTAGCTGAGTCGAGCTGCTCAGCACGTCGTACTCGAGGATGATGCAGAGCCGCAGTGACGAGCGTGCTCCAGCGAGGCACGCTGCAGAGTCAGCTGCGCTTCCCAGTACGACAGCGCACTCTGCAAAGACAAAGCTGTGAGCCAGAGAGTACTCCGTTGATGCTTGCAACCAGCGCAGTCTCGACCCATCCCAAATGCTTGGACTCGATGTCGCCGCCCGTGCGTGCAGAGGGCAATGAGACGAAGAGCGATGCCCATGTCCTGTCTTCGTGCCGACCAACGAGGGTTGCTCGCCAGTCGCTGATGCTTCGACAGCGATGCGCCCTCGGGAATGACGAGCAGTCGCCTGAGCTCGAGGGTCGACGTGGTGTCTCGTACATCGAGCTTGCTCATCGCTGCGGGCAGGATGTTCTCGACGATCCATCGCTCGAATGGCCGGGTTCTTCAGCTTGATCAGAGCCGCGTCGATCGAGCAGACGCCGTCGACTGTCTCTCTGAGCGGACTGTCGAGGTCGAGCAGCGTCTGAACAGCTCGCAAAAGAGACGGGCACGTCGATCGAGTGATCGCCGGCGACCAGCCGGGCAAAGGGAACAGCGCGTGCACGTCTCGATGAATGAAGACCTCGGCTGAGACTGTCGAGCTCGTCGATGAGGGCTCGAGCTCGAGACTAACGAGATCAGCGCCTTTGGCGCGATCGAAGCGTACGAGCCACGTCGTTCCCGGGCGGACAAGCCTTGATCGTCTATCTCATTCTCACTCTCTCGGAGGCCTGCTGTAGCTCCGGCAGCCGCTTGCCGCCGACGCTGCTGTTCTGAGCGAGCTCTCGATGCCTTGACGGACCTCATGTGCACTGCTGAACTCACGAGACTGAACGCACGGCCGACAGAGACGCAGATGAGCGCGATACGTGCGCGATTGCAGGCGCACAGGCTCTGGACCGGTGCAATCAGGCTCACGGACACGTAGATCAGCCTAGCTTGGAGAACTGAGATGCAGCGCTCGGCCAAGCGAGCATACACGCACGGACAGAACCAATCGAGCTCAGCGCATCTGCGCCGCGATGCTAGTCATGCATCGGTACGTAGAACGCCCTACGACGGCGGCGGTTAGTCCCCAGTCGCGCGGATGCCGTAGTCATTGAGGCGGCCGGTCTCCGCTGCAAGTCCCTAGATAGCGGAGGGTTTGCGCGGCCCACTTGAGACGCTGGTAAGAGTTCGGTCCAAGCGTCGGGTGTGCAGCAGGAGCCTCGCGGAGCCTGATACCGTCAGAGGATGCCCGCAAGCGGGAGCTTACTTGGGCATTGTGAAATGCGGAGCGTGCATTGGCGGAACGATCGGTATCACGGGACGGTCCGCGAGCGGCCGATCACATAGGCCGGTTGTCCGTAGCTACTGATGCCGATCCTGGCGCCGGCATGATTCGAGTCATAGATAGGCGCATAATGAGTCTCGTTCCAGGCAGGAGCTTCGATCGAGCCGGGTTTCGTACGTCGGCGCCATGTTCTCCGGCGTGATGAGAGGGCGCGTAGCTCTGCGCGATCTGCCCAGCGCGAAGCGTATGGTGAGCTTGATTCTCGGCGAGACTGACGCCCCATCGATTGTGGCGGTCCTCAGGCAGGGCAACGTGCTGAGGCAGGACATGATCCTTCTTGAAAGCGACGAGGTAGACCTTGTGCTCAACGCGATGACGTTCGAGAGCTTGAAAATCGCGTCGGCCTCGTCGGAATGTCGCTCAACTATGAAGCGGCATAATTGTACTCCCATGTCATCGCTCCCGAGGCAAATGGGTTTGCCAAGCGCTTGACCGGTACTGGTATCAAAGCTTGGACGAAGACGATTCTGATACTCGTGGCTCGAGGAGTCGACGATGGCCGGCAACTCGGTGCTGAGAAACGGGTCCGATTCATGCTCGGCCGCGCAAATGACCGGTCGGATGTCAACTGCGGTGTCAATGCGATGTGCGAGCCTCGGCACTGACCCGCTCTCTGATGTGTTCCCTCGTCTGTCCCTCGAATTGAGCCAGCAATCATAGCCAGTACCACGTAGGTGTGGCCAGGCTGTCATAACTGGATAGCGGGGTTCATCGTCGACGAGCGGATCAAAGAGCGATCGCGATGGCACGAGCCGATCGGACAAAGGCGTATCGGCCGTGCGACGAGCATGCAGCCGCTCTGTTGCCACTGAGACAGCGTCTGAGCATCTAGACGCCCGTACGAGGACACGCAGCCGCTGGCGACGCATCGCCTGGACACCCAGCCTCGCGGGCGCTTCTCATGCAGTCTTGAGATCGTAGAGTGCTATTGCGAGCAGCGGCGGACGGTAGCTGAACCACCATCGCGCGTTTCGGTCCCTCGCACCTCGCGCGACCGGCCTGCCGCTCGTCTCATCGCACTCTGTGAGCCCTCGAGAGGCACCGGCACCGCGCACGACGATGTTCATCACCGAGGACCGCACGGGCGGTCGACGAATCGGCGTTGGAGCGGACGACGGACACTTCACCGTCATCTGGAGCGCTAATCATCGACCTCGGGACGACAGCAGCGCGCGTGGGCTACGGCGGCGAGGCAGCACCGCGGTTCTCGTTCGAGCCCATCGTGACTCGGTTCAAGGAGCGGAAGAGTGGCCAGCATGCGATCCTGCCGGCACGGACTGCTACGTCGATGCGACCGCCCGATCCCACATCCGAACGGTCTTTGATCAAGGCATCGTGAGCAATGCGGATGCGGTCGGGGATGTCTGGACTACTCGATGAGCCGCCTAGGCCTACAGGACGAGACGCTGCAGCGACCTGTCTTCCTGACCGAGCTGCTCTGCACGCCGCAGCACAGCCGATCGATCACGTCCGAGCTGCTGTTCGAGTGCTACGACGCACCTTCGGTCACCTATGCGACCGAAGCGCTCGCTTCGTTGCATGCGAAGGCGCAGCGGTCAGGATGCGCTCGTCATCTCGTGCTCGGCCTACACACACAACCATCTGCCGGTCCTCAACGGTCGCGTCTCGCTCGCCCACGTCCGTCGGATCAACTGGGGCGGAGCGGTGGCAGCGGATTATCTGCTCAAGCTGCTCCAGCTCAAGTATCCGGCCTTCCCCGGTCGAGTGAGCATCAACCAGGCTGAACATATCATGCACGAGATGTGCTCATTCTCGCTCGATATCAGGCTGACATCCGTCGCTTGTCCTCGCCGTCGGAGATTGCCCAGCTCGATCGGATCGTCCAGTTCCCGTTCACTCGGGTCGAGGTGGTCGAGAAGTCGGAGGAGCAGATCGCCGCTCAGGCGCAACGACGGAAGGACGCGATGGCCAAGTTGATCGAACAGCAGGCCAAGCTCCGTCAGGAGAAGCTCCAACAGCGTGACGAGGAGATTGCACGCTGGCGTAAGCTGCAGGAGCTCAGAACGACGGATCCGACGGCGTACGCGGTTGGATTGGCGGCGGACAACTTTGAGACGGACGAAGCTCTGGATGCGGCCCTGGCTCGACACATCAAGCTGATGAAGCGAGCGAAGAAGAAGGACCGCGATGCTGGCGAGGAGCAGGAAGAGCCAGTCCTTCGTTTCCGTTGGTGGACGTGCCGGATCATCAGCTGGACGAGGAGCAGCTCAAGGAGAAGCGTAAACAGAAGCTCATGAAGGCGGCTACGATGCGAGGATGCGACAAAAGGCCGAACGCGATGCTGAGAAGAATCGTTATTACGAAGAAGTCAAGGCCGATCAGTAGTTCAGAGAGCGTGATCTGAACGGATGGATTGCTGCCATGCGTGCTCAGCAAGAGGTGTGTGCCCTGTGCGGTCAGATCTGACGCGCCCAGGCCGTGATCGAGCGCATGGCTGATCGCAAGAGCCACCGCGGCCAGCTGGCTGATCGCAAGTCTTGGCCGCCAGCAGCGTATGAAAGACCATCTCTACCCTCGGGACGCTGCACCGGCGGCCAAACGACGGAAGAAGGAGCAAGAGGCTGACGATGGCTTCGGTGCCCGCGATGAGGATGGCAGGTCTATCGCGAGGTCGGAGGTGGTGAGGAATCGAGGAGAAGAGGACGATGCGACTGTGCTGGCCACATCGAAGCTCGTCTGATGGAACACGATCCGACCTTCACTCGCGACGATACGCTCTTCGGTCGTCAACAAGCTCGTCGTGTCCTCCTCACGCCTTCACGCGAGGTGCCGTACCCGTGGCGAACCTGCACCGACGGAGGAGACATTGCCGCGGATCCAGAGCTGTCCAATCAATTACATATCAACCTAGAAGGACTCCGGGTGCCGAGGGCGGCGCTGTATGAGCCCAACATGGCCGGCATCGATCAAGCCGGTCTGCTCGAAGTGATCGAACAACATTCATGCGCAACTTTACCAGTCGGAACGGGATCGATTGACGGTATGTCTTCGTGACAGGTGGTCATACGCTCACGCCCAACTTTGATCCTCGTCTCCATTCCTCCCTACGCTCTTCACTGCCCGTCGACTCGCCTCTTCGGATCAGACGAGCTGAGGACGTGACGTTGGATGCCTGGAAGGGACTGAGCGCGTTCAGTACGACCAAGGAAGCGAAGAAGTCGGGCGTGACCAAGGCGCAATGGCAAGAGTTTGGCTCAGACTATCTCGTCGATCATCCTCTCATCCCTCTTCTGTCGTCTTGACGGACCAGGCTCATTGTATATTTGCACATCAGCGGAGTGTTATCGACAGCTTGGACAGATCAGGGGATGGACAAGAAATAGGTAGAGAGGGAAGGAGACTGCTATGTCCTTACTGCACACTTGAAGACGTCCGAATGGGCACAGCTGGGATCGTCCGACTGTGTCGGATCATCCGTTTACGAGGCGAGGCGGTGGCGGCACGGGACTGAGACTGATGAGAAGGCAAAAGAGGGATCGTAGGCGAGTCGATGACGCGAATGATCGGCGTCGGACCTTTTAGCTGCTCGGACAGCTGAGCACCTCTGGGATCGACGTCGTGTGGGTTAACATAGGTGATCGCAGAAAGCATGAACACCAGCTCGGAGCTGTGTTGCGTCAGCGCGAAGAGAAAAAAGGAGACACGCACTGCGAGTGCTTCATGGCAGTGACCAAATCGGTCGAGCTGGCTTGTCGGATCCAGGCCGGTGTCCAGACCAGCGAGAGCGACGTCGGATCATCCGCGTTCGCTCGATCACCTCGGGCTGCGTGAAGCGTTGAAGGAAGGAGAGTAGCTGGTGTCGTCAGCCAGCGGAATGTTCTGGCACACGCACATAAGCAGCCACTCGTCGATTGATCGGCGGCATGCTGCGGAGGATGCCGAGGATACTGCAAGGTGTTAGCCAGGCCCTGATCTGCCTCGACGCACCTCGTCGCATCCGCTGAAACTGATGACGTCCTCGTACAGCGACATCGGGACCAAAGGCTCGGGCAGATCGCGCAGCCAGAGCTTGAGCAGACTGGCTAGTGCGTACTCGTCAAGCTGCTCTTCGCCCTGATGCTTGGCCATGCATTCCAGGCGCCAGTCATCCGCGTCGATCCTCGTCTTGAGCTCGTTGGCCAGCTCGGCATCGCCTGGAACGCGAAAGATGCCAGCGGATTGAAGGCACCGTAGTCCAGTAGAGCCCGACACAGGAAGCTGAGCACGCGCGGGACCTCGTTGTCCGGCGCCGAGAGCGGCTCGCCGAACACTCGCGTCGAACCAGCGCCTCGACTGGCCACTTCGATCTCGTTGAGCGCTGGCACTCGACCGGAAGGTCCTTCTGAGCGATCGAGTCGAGACGGCGAAGACAGACTCGCGCCCTATTCGCGAAGGGCCTGCTCGTCTGACCGCGATTCTCGAGTGAGGAAGGAGCGCAGATGCTTCTCCAGGTCCTTGCTCGGTGCGAACGTCGACAGACAGGCCTGCAGCAGTCGCCAGATCCGAATCGACGACGCTGTGGATGGATTGTTGCCGAGCTGCTTGATGATCTGCACGAGCACCTCGTCGCGGACTGCATTGTTGCCCAAGAGCGATGATGAGCAGATGCTGGATCTGGACCGAGCGTGTCGTCGTCAAAGCTGGCATCGGACGACTCGCCGGGCTCAGGCTTGCCAATGGCGAGGATGAGCTCGAAGCACTTGAGCGCTGCAGCTCGTGACTGTGTGCGTCAGCAGCTCAAGCATCAGCCACGCACAGACGCTGGCAGATTGAGCAGCGGCTCCTTGAGTGGCGTCGACTGCCATGAAGCGAGCTCGCCAGCTGGCACGGTCCGCTTGAAGAGGCCCCGACGTTGCGACTGCGCTTGGAAGTGGTCGCGAGCAAACTCGGACGACGAGAAGCGACGAACTTCCTCGGCGAGATCGAGCGGGATGAGCGACCGTCGTTTGCTCGGCGAGCTCTTCTCGAGCTGGGCGGCCATCAGTTGGTCAGAGAAGGACACTGCGTGCGTAAGCGCGACAATACTTATCTACGCACGCTTCTTCGTTTGACGAAAAGTCGAGCCGCGGCAGCGAGGGCAACGACGGGATCGGCGGTGGTGTCTCACTGGTCGGCGTCGACTTTGTCCTCTTCCTAAGCAACAGGTCTGACGCCTTGCGACCGAGGATTGACGGGCGAAAGACGCGTTCATTGACCGGCGGCGTGTCCATCGGCGGAGCAGGCGCACTGAGCCGTGGTCGAGAGGTCAGCCGCTTGAGGTTGAGCCGACTGCCAGAACGGGTCTTGGTCGGCCGGACAGGCGTCGAGAACGGGAGTGGCAACTGGCAGGGTTTGCGTCGATGCTTCGAACACGGCGATGGGCTCCACGATCGTCATCACCTCCGTCTCTTCGCTCAGCCTCGGTACGCTGTGTGCCGTCCAGAACGAGTCGATTGTGTGCGCCGACTTGGACTTGGGCATCTTGGACTGAGGCGCCTTGCTGCTCGTTCGGCTGTTGCTGCGTCGGCTGAAGTGCGGTCGGTCGGGCGTCGAGACCGACTGCGTCGTCGTGCCCGAACTGCTTCGACTCATCGATGGCTCTTCAGTCGGTATCATGTCCGTCGAGATGGACTGCAGCGATTTACTCCTCGACATCGCCAGCGCCGCCGACTGCTGTTGAACGCCAATGAGCGGGATGATGAACGCGTTCGGAGGCTTGTACCAGGTCGTCTCGCCGTCATCGTCTGATGCCAGTACGGTAGACCCGTTCCCTCGTCCATCAGCTCGAGCCAGTCGCCGTCCGCAGAGCGAGGCAGCACGAACTGCCCATCGTCCAATCCCATCGTGTTTCGCCGGTTGTTGGGTTCGCGTAGCACTCGTTGCCTTCGGTGTCTTGCACCATCACCCAGAACGCCGCCGCGAACTTGGTCGCTGCCTGCGTGACCGTCCTGGTCCCTCGATATCGATCCGGCGGACGCGGTAGCCATGATCTATCGATCCGGATGAGCTGAGAATGCGATCGGAAGGCCCCAGCCTGCGATATTGACGTTTAAGGCTCGGAGACACTGCTTGATTGAAGACCCGCGACGACTCGAAGCGCGTGTTTGGACACAGAGACAGAACAGAATGCAGGCCAAAGCAACGGCAGGGTGCCAAATTGCTCGCGCGGGCGTTGATCGGCGGTCCGAGCGAGTTGGATCCCTCCACCTTTGCGCTCGCTTCTTTGCATCTCTGAAGAGTCTGAATTCGAGCTGTGAAATCAACGGGCCCAGACTCGCCGTTGACTGCGTTTTCCTCGGTCAATCATCGCCTGAAAGCACTTGCGAGCGCTTCTTCCGTACAGGAAGATGGATCGAGACCAAGCGGCGTCAGGTGCGTGTCTTCACTGCGTCTGCACGAGACGCTGCTTCTCGAGCGTCGGCGCGGAGCTCTGCTGATCGCTCTGCAGAGACTTCTCGACTATGGCGAGTCAACAGAACAGTGCGCCAGCTCTGCAAGGACCGCGTGCGTGCAGCTTGGCCAACGAGTCGGGCTCATCTGCCCAGGGCTACGGCATTCGGATCAGGAGATCGAATTGACCTCTTGAGGACTTCAAGAACCAGTACTCGGACAGCCAGTCGAGCGTGACCGATCGAGCCAAGCTCAACTTCGCTGCTGAGAAGCTCGAAGACGGCGTGGAACGACAGAACGAGAGCGTATCTACGTCTTCTACTCGCGGGATAAGAGCGTCGGCATCAAAGTCATGCGAGAGCGCGTCCGTCCCCATCCCGTCTGCAGCTTACGTCGCCCCAGCTTCATTGGCATCCTCGACGGCAACTCGATCGGCAAGGGCATCCTCATCTACCAGGGCAACATGACCTCGGCCGCGACCAAGCTCATCCAAGGCGTCCAGTCCGACTACACGATCGAGGCCTTCCAAGAAGCCGAGCTGCTCGTGAACATCACCCAGCACCAGCTCGTACCCGCACATCGTGTCATGACGCCCGAGGAGAAGAAGGCTCTGCTGGCCAAGTAGTGCGTCCGTCGGTATCGTCCGCGTTGACGCACACAGCCGCCTGAAAGAGACGCAACTGCCTCGGATACAACTCGCTGACCCTGTCGCTCGCTACTACGGTCTCAAGCGCGGTCAAGTCGTCGAGATCACTCGACCGTCAGGCGCGTGAGCCAAAACAAGCAACGTCTGACGCACACAGAGACTGCCGGTCGCTACGTCTCGTGCGTCTACTGAGCGTCGCCACACTGATGCACACAGCTACCGCATTGCCGCCTGAATGCTATGCCCTCACCTCTCGTGTACACTGTGCAACTTCTCGTCTTGATCTTATTGCAGAGCACGGAGACACATCGTACAGTATTGCCAGACCTTGATTCCTCACCGTGTATCACTGAGCAGCCTTGGCGACGTCGGCGGGCTCTGACCGTCCTTGAACGGGGCTCCTTGGCGCGTCTGGGTAGATCCATGCACGAAGAGCTGCGAGTCGCTCTTTCGGGTCGTCGACGCCTGCGGCCACCTGCATGCGTCGGCTAAGCGCGCGCTTGAACTACGCACTTGAACAGCTGGCGATAGTCGCTGCCCTGAAGCTTGAAGAAGCGAGGCTGATGCTGTGTGCGTCAGATCACGCTCGTAAGGTCCACGCACGTTGTCATCGCCGCCACGCTCGTGCCGCGCTGTTCGCTCGGCTTCTTCGATGGCGACCTTGTTGTCGGTAGCGCCGTTCATGTCCTTCTCCCTGATGGCCTTGGTCACCTTGGACCACAATCGTCTGGATTCCTTCTCCTCCTGCTCGCTCTCCGGCGCGCAGAGCTGGGCGATGGTTTCTTGCCCTTGGCGTCGAACAGGACCTCGCTCTCGCCGTGCTTACGCCTCTTGAGCTCCATCGTGCCGGACCAGCTGCCTGATAGCTCGCCGCTGCTTCCATCCGCAAACTTGACCTTGCCGGTGATGGCGTTGTACGTGCCGGAGAAGTAGCCCTTGGTCTTGAATTCAATGTCCGCGTGCACGTTGTTCTTCTCGTTGTGCACCTCGGACTTGTCACCCGAGCTCAAAGACCATCTTGCCGAACAGGATGCCGCGCGCGTACATGTTCGGCATCGAGATGACATATTCGCCATCCTCTCGCTTGTTCGTAAACGTCAGCTTCGATGTACCGCCCATGATCGTCGCCGCGCTGTTGCCGAGAAACTTGGACTTGGGTCTCAGCTCGCCGCAGATCTCCAGCCCGTTCTCCGGCGAAGCGTAGTAGAAGGCCGAGATAGGCGGATGGTGCGAGACCTGCTCGGCGATGTAGTAGGCCGACGTCTTGTTCGCGTAGTCGTACCGACAGCGGAAGAACTCGCCCAGGACCGGGTTGTACGGCTTCTTTGACGCCGGGCACGCGGATGTGCCAGCCGGAGAGGTAGTAGCGCAGCACGGCGATGAATCGCTCGCTCGCATCAGGCTCGGCGCCCGCGTTGAAGATGAGATCGGCGTGGCCGAGCGAGTCGCCGATCCGCTCGAGCATTGATCGAGGTTCCTGTGGCGTGAGACCAACCGAGCACCAGCCACGAACGAGGACAAAAGTCGGCAGCGGGATGCGCGAGAGGTCCATGCCTGGCCTCAGTTGCGAGATGAGCGTCAAGAGCATGTTCTTGGGCTGAGAGTGTGAGCGTCTGACCACTTCGTCAAGACCACCTCGTCGTCCAGCTCCTCGGTGTCGGTTGCCGAGCCCTCGTCCATATCTGCGATGACCGGGTCCGTCGCCGTGTCCGCAGCCTGACTTCCACTGGCCTTGCTCGACTCTTCTGATCGGTCGCCGCCCCGGCCGTCGAGCCTGCATCGCTCGAGGTCGACTTGGTGCTGCTGTCCGGGATCGCATAGGCATTAGCCGACTCGGAGCTCTCCTTGCTGGGCTCGTGACCGTGATGCCCTCCTGTGATCGCCGACTTGAGATGGTCGCGGAGTCCCATCGCGCCGAGCGGGCAGGTCTGCAGCACATCAGCGTCAGCAGAGTGATCTATGTACGATGGCAGACGGGCGAGCTGGGATGAGCCGCACCTGTCGAAAGACGGCGGTCGTCGGGCGATATAATGCAGAGCGCAGGCCTCGGCGTGAGCACCCGGAGTGTCTGACAGGCCGGGAGAACGCAGAGAACGCGTGCAGAGCAGAGGGCAGTCAGGTGACGCTGCACGAGGAACGAAGTCGCGGGCTGTCCCCAAGAGACTTCGAGAAGACAATTCGCGCAACAGCAAGGGAAGCCAAGCAGGTCTCGCGCGCGCGCCCCGCTGGTTGAGTCCGATTCATCGAACACAGCCGCGAGGCTCTAATCGCCGAATTTGATCTTCTTGGACGTTCCCTTGATGTCATCGCGGAAATGCGAGCCGTCTGCGTGCGTCAGATGATCTTCAGAGCCGCGCAACGCACAGGCGCCGTGCTGCCGGCGTCAGCAACCGTGCGGGAAGTTAAGCGACGCACCGTGGCCTTCTTGATGGTGCTACCGAACGCCTTGAGGTCCTCGGCACTTCCTGTTCGCCCTCACGCAGAACCTTCTGCAGCGATCCGGCGAGCTTGGCGTCGTCGGGCGTGAAAAAGGTAATGGCTACGCCCTTACGCCCAGCTCGGCCTGTTCGCCCGATGCGGTGAACGTAGTCCTCGATCGTTAGGGGAAGGTAAAGTTGATGACGGCTTCGACCCGCGGGATGTCCAGGCCGCGAGCTGCGACATCCGTAGCGACGAGTATGGCCGCCTTGCCGACTTGAAGTCAGCGAGCGACTGCGAACGAGCGTGCTGGCTCATGTCGCCCTCGATGCAGGCCGATGCGTAGCCCTTGCCGAGGAGGAAGCGATGGACACGCTGAGCTTCTTCTTGTACAGTGCAAAGCAGATGAGCTTGTCGCGTGATGGCCCGCCCGATTTGCTCTTCAGGTCAAAGCCGAGGTCTCGGAGGACGTCGAGCAGCGGGCCGTCCTTCTTGGCCGGGTTCTGGATCACCTTGACGGACTGGGTGATGTTCGCTGACGCCTGTAGCTCCTCGCTGCCGACAGTCACGCGCACGGCTCGGTCAGGTACTCTCGAGCGATAGCCTGGACCTCTCGAGGCCACGTCGCCGAGAAGAGCGCAGTCTGACGCTTGACAACCTCGACGCCGTCTTTCCTGCCCACCATCGCGATGATCTGCCTGATCTCGTTGGCGAATCCCTGGTCGAGCATCCTGTCCGCCTCGTCGAGCACGAGGTAGCCGACCTCGCTAAGATCGAGCACCTCGTCCTGGCCAGCGAGATCGAGCAGTCGGGCCCGGCGTACCGCTCTGCGTGCGTAAGACTTCGTCAATGCCCGAATACGCACCACTATCCTTGCGCCTGCTCGGATCGCTGCGACTTGAGGCGCCTTGTCGACCGCCGCCGTACACGCAGACCGCGCGATGCCCAGCGGCTCGCCCAGCTTGGCCATCGTCTCGTGCGTTTGTACCGCCAGCTCTCTCGTAGGTGCGACGACCAGCACAGCCGGCTTCTCGCCGCTGCTCTTCTTCGACTTTTCGACTTCTTGCTCGAGCCGAGACCGAGGACGTACTTGAGGGCCGGTATACCGAAGCCGATCGTCTTGCCTGACCCAGTCTCGGCGATGGCGATGATGTCCCGGCCTTTGAGCAGGACAGGCCAGCTCTGTGTGCGTCAATCGCGTGCGCGTGGTCGTCGCCACGCACGGAGCTCTGAATTGGCGTAGGCGTTGTGAAGCCACTCAGTCCCAGCCCGTAGACCGTCCGGATGTCGAGCGCGTCGAAGCTCTCGATCGGCGGGAACTCTGAAGCAGCCGATTCGGGCTCATGGGCGATCGAATGCTTCGCGTAGAAGTCAGAAGATGCTGGTGTAGCGGCTGCCGAGTCTCGCTTGCGCTTCTTCGACGCTGGCTTGTCGGGCGATCTCGGTCGTCGTAGCGGCCTGTTCCGATGCGACGACCTTACTCTTCTTCTCCTTCTTCGGCTTGTCGATCGTCACGGGCGGCGTGGACACGGCAGAAGCAGAATCAGTCTCGGCAGTCGCCCGGGCGGCCTTCTTCGCCTTCTTCGCGGCTTTTCTCGCCTTGTAGTCCTCAGCAGTCTCTCCCTCGCGTTGCGGCATGGCGATGAAGGCAGGCAGACAAGGAAGAGTGACGGAAGGCGGATTTTGCTCGTCATGGCGGAGCTTAATTGAATACAGAGAAGCTTACAGGGACTGCTGCTACATGCTCGTACAGCGCGGCTCGGGCGCAGACTGGACAGGCATCGCCGCTCGCTACCTCACTTCGGCGCCCAATCGTTTCGGTGACGGCCTGCGAGACGCGGCTGTGGTACTCGTTGACTTCGTCGTGCGAGAGATTGCTAGCACGTTAGCTCACAGACTGAGCCACGCACCGATCGAACGAGCGATAGTTGAGCCTGAAGCAGAGCGACCGTCGACCTGTCTTCGGGTGCTTGAAGTCATCGACGAGCACCGTGTCCTCGACCATGTCGCCCAATCTCACGGACGATCTCGTAAAAGTCCGTTCATCTGGAAACTCTTGCCCGGGCAGCCAGAATCGACAGGTCTTGGTATAGCGAGCTGCGTTCGTAAGCAAAGCAGAGACTTCGGACGAACGGGTATCGCGAGTAGGGCTTGAAAGTCGTGTTCAGGCCTCGCTCGCGCTGAACTGAAACAGGAAGCGATCGTCGACCGACCAGAACAGCCTGATGTCCGGAATCTGGAAGAGGATCATCGCCAGTCGCTCCAGACCGAGTCCCGAACGCCCATCCGACCTTGTGACCGACGCCTGACCGCTCGAGCGCATGTTGCTGCATCACACCGCAGCCGAGGATCTCGAGCCACTTGCCGCGAAAGAAGACTTCGACCTCGAAGCTCGGGCCTGTCCATGGAAAGGTCGCCTCGATCCACCTCGTCTTCAAGGTCTCGTCTTCTGCTGTTCTCTTGCCGAACAGCTCGAGGACGAGCGAGTTGAGATGCGCTTTGAGACTGCGAACGAGCAATTCTGCCATCTTGGGATCATGCGAGCTCTGATACGGGTTCGCTGGCCCTCCTTTCGGTAGATCGTCTCGACTATCAGTCCCGAGGCCGCCAAATCCGCTTCCAGCTTCCTCGTGTGCTCCTCAAACTCGTCAAACGCTCGTTCGCGCGGACAGACCCACGCTCCCTCCATCTGATGGAAGACCGGGTAGTGAGAAGCATCAATCTCGTCCCTCCTATACACATCCGCCGCCAGCAGCCATCGCTCCTGCCCACCGCCAAAGATCTCGACCTCGTGCGCCGACGTGTGCGTCCGTAGCAGATGCTCTCGATCGAAGTAGTACGTGTCAGACTTGGCTCGGGACGAGTGATTGGGCGGAAAGCCCAGGTCGTCAAAGTTCTGCTTGACAGTAACGACCGGACTGGGCGCAAGGAGCGACGAGAAGCCGGACAGTCGAGCAAAGTGATCGGCGATCAGCTGCCTGATGATACCGATCGGATGAGCAGGCTGAGCATGCAGTCTGCGCGGGATGCGGTCGATGATCGACTGCGGCGTGTTCGTCCAATCGTCGCGCTTGAATGAACGTCCGTCGGCGACGATGGCGTCGACATGGGTCGTGAGATGTCGTCTCCTTGCCAGTGAGAGCAGCCGCAGAGGCGCACGCGCTGCGGGCATCGCTGTCGCGCGTGGAGAGACGCAGGCAGCGAACTGGCGGCGGTGCCGAGCGTCAGGAACTAGAGAAGAGGTGCTCGAGAAACCGGTAAAACCAAACGAGGCAAGAAGCGATGCGCGAACGGTCAGAGCGCGAGACCATTACAGCACAACAAGCACGCGTACAACACTTTGCTGCGAGACAGCTCACTCTCGAGTGATCTGGTCTTCGCGCAGCGGCGGTAGGTATGGGACCGGACGTTCGCTCGGCCAGCAGACGACTTGTTCCCAGAACTCTTTGCCTTCTCCTTCGAGCTCGTGATCTCGCCAGCGATGGGCGAACAGGCGATCCTGCCGAGCTGACGCCGCGCGAACGATCGACAGTGCGCACCTTGTCGCTGAGGTAGGCGATTAGCAGATCTTACAGATCCAGATCGGCAGACGACGCTCCTCTGTGACCAGCGCGTTCGGTGCGAGTTGGGCGAGATCATCGGGCGTGCTGAACGCTGGAGACATCAGATTGCTCTGGAGACGCATCGCTCGTACAGTCTGGAGCCAGAAGTCGTGGAGTCGCAGCCGCCATGGCGGCGAGAGAGAGCAGAATCCGATTTGGCTCTGCTCAGATCACTGCGGCTGCGATTCCGGCGATGGACGCACTGCGTGTCAAGTTGCTCACCTCGATCAACGTCCAAAGTGCGAAGGTCGGATCGCCTCAAGCGCAAGCGAGACCCGAGGACGGACTGGCATGCCGTAGCCAAGAGCGCGAAGGTGGACCGACCGACAGCTCGAGCACAGACGGGCCCTGAGCTAGCTGGAACAGAGGACGATGAGACGCTGAGCGCCTTCAAGACGCACTTTGCGGCGGAATGCAGCCTTTTGAGCGATGCGGTGGTCGAGGCAGCGAGAGAGGGGTCGTGGGATGAAGTCTCGAGCAAGCTCCAGGCGCTCGAGGACGTTGTCGAGCTTCTGCCCGAGGGATCGAGCGCCTCAACGGCCCAGAGCGCGGTGCGTCGTATGACACTGGACTTATTTTGACGCACAAAGCTGCATATCAAGCAGCTGGCGGCACTCAAAGCGCATATGCGGACTTCTGGCGAGTCGATTTCGGCGCTGCAAGCTGCTATCGTCGACCTGGTGAGCTCGTACCGCGACCTGCTGTACACCGCACGTTACGCTCGACAACCACGATGGGCTCAGAGCTGCCCTCGCTGCGCACGCCATGTCGCACGTCGCGCAAACCCGTCGCGCGTGCTCAAGAACAACGAGCGGATCGCTCACGCCGACTCGACAGCGCTCGATCCTGCGATCGAGACTCGCGATCAGGGCTTCACGAGGCGAAAGTGCTCGTCCTGCTGCCGTTGCGCAACTCGGCGTTGGCGTGGATCCGGCTGCTGGCGTCGATGTCGGGCTTGGATCAGGTGGAGAACTTGTCACGGCTCGAGAAGGACTTTTCGCTGCCGGAAGGGACCGTCGACAAGCTGGCCGAGGATGTCGACGTGGGCGCCCGATATCCGCGAGATCATGCGATCACCTTCCAAGGCAACATCGACGAACTTCAGAGTCGGTCTCAAGCTCACCAGAAAGTCGCTCAAGCTCTACTCCGAGTTCTACTCGAGCGACATCATCGTCGCCAGTCCGCTCGGCCTGCGCACGACGATCGAGGACAAGGGCGAGTCGGGAGCAGACTTCCTCTCCTCGATCGAGCTGGTCGTCGCCGACCAGCTTGATGTCATGCTCATGCAGAACTTCGAGCACGTCGAGGTGCGCATGACGTTCTGTACGGCCTGACGCACGCAGTTTGTGTACGACCACCTCAACCTCAAGCCCGTCGAGCCACGCGACACCGACTTCTCGCGGGTCAAGCCGTGGTATCTCGAGGGTCAGGCGGCCCTCTTGCGCCAGACGGTCAAGCTGTCGTCGTACGATGCGCCCGAGCTCCGTTCTCTGCTCGGTGGCTGCCTCAACGTCGCGGGCAAGGTCAGGACCGAGCCGTTCACGGATGAGCAGGCGTGCTGATGGGCGTGAGGAAGGGCGTCAGGCAGACTTTCGTGCGGTTCGAGGTCGACGAGACAGACCCCGGTGGCAAGCGAGGACGATCGTCGGTTCGATCACTTCACCAGCAAAACCCTGCCCGGACTCATCAAATCGGCCGTCTCGTCCTCTCACACGCTCATCCTCGTGCCGTCCTACTTTGACTTTGTCCGCGTCAAGGCCTACCTGAAACGACCTCGACAACTTTTCCTTCGCCGCGATCTCAGAGTATTCGACCAACGCCGAGGTCACACGAGCTCGATCTCACTTCGTCAACGGCAAGGCTGACTACCTGGTGATGACCGAACGACTGCACTTCTTCCGTCGGTACCGAGTCCGAGGCGCCAAGACCGTCGTCTTCTACGCCCCGCCCGACCACGCTCACTTCTACTCTGAGCTCCTGAGCTTCCCGTTTGCCGACGACGTCGACGAGAGTGAGGTCTCGAGCCAGGTTGTCTTCAGCCGACTCGACGCGCTCAAGCTCAGACGCATCGTCGGCGCCGAGGACGCAGAGCGGCTCTGTACTGATGAGGGCACTCGCTTTACGTTCGTGTAGAGGTAGCAGATGCAAAGTGGACCAACAGCTATTCGAGCCATACTCTACGAGGGCGGCGGCAGGTCGTTAGGTACCACGCGCGGCCCGTACTGCCAGCCAGGCTTGAAGGTACGAGATTGGACATGCCAGGCG
>JALHSO010000043.1:0-20306 GCA_022984855.1 Dimocarpus longan
CCAGTAGAGACAGCTTGATCCAAGATGTCAGCATACTGCATGCTCAACTCAGTCGAGTCCTTCCAAGTTCCATTAGTCTTTAGCTGAATAGGAGGATAGGAGGTTTCGCGAGCACCTGGGCCGTCAGGGAGGGAGAAGAGATCACCGTCAGAAGATGCGCTTGAAGAATTGGAGAGATCGGGGCTGTCCGCGGGTAGGGGGTGAAGAGACCGAGGGCACGAACTGCGTTGGCTGAGGCCTTTGGCGTTCTTTGCCGCGATAGCAGCTTCGAATGCCTTGCACTCCGCAGTGTGCGTTGCAGCGCGTGCAGGTGATCGCGAGCGTTGACGGGTGTCTCGACGAAGGTGACCGTGCCGTTTTGCGTCTATGGGTAGTGCGAGTGCGTAGCCTTGTTGTTGGCAACATAAGTCGGCTCTTGCTGCATGGCGGCAGTGCAATCTTCAGGAGATCATCAAACCAGAGCTCAATGGCGACAGAGCGAGCATTCTGCTTCTCATGTCATCGAGCATGTGGGCAATGACATTGACCCCAATCGTTTGCTGGAACGATTGACAGCTGGTGTCGACGTCTCTCCAACTCGTCAGACTCGAGTACAAGATATCCCTGGCGAAGGCCCATGGTGAATCTTGAACAAGTCTTGTAGGGCCCAGTTCCAGAAGGAGTCGTAGACGCGGGCCTTTCGCTTGTCAAAGTATGGCTTGATACCATTGGCGTACTCGTTTCCGTGTTCGAGATTCCAGAGGTCGAGTTCGGTTCTGCATACTCTGCATGTCGCTCTTCAGCTGGGCAGCTTCAGCCATGGCAGCGTTGTTGTTCTCGCCAAGATGGCGGGCATAGGCTTCGTAGATCTCACGATGGAAGTCGGCAGATCGCTTGTTGAGTGCCTCCAGTGCCTTGGGGTCTACGGCCACTGCTAGCAGCGGCGGCAGCTGGTGCGCCTGCGGTGCCACGGGAAATCTGGATGCCAGTGGCGGCGACATAGGAGTCAACAGCCTTGGACCAGAATTCGTGAGCCTCTGCTTCAGAGCCAAGACGGGCAGCGGGTTGCTCTGGAGGGCCATGAGGAGAATCGAGTCCTGTCGACCAGAAGCAAAGCCGTAGTTGCCCTGGAGCATTTCGCGGCTTTTGCTCTGGTTGAAACCACCCGGCATCTTGGAAGTGAAGAACTTATCGACAAGCGACTGGTACGCTTGCCCAGGGATCCGGAAAAGCTCTTCTGGAGCAGTGAAGACAGATCGTTCAGAGGCAGTTCCTCTGCACCATCCGGCGCCGAGCCGAACTCGGCGTCCCAAATCTCCAGTGATCTCATTTTGAAGGGTGGATCGGCCTCCTGACAGTCCCTTGACTGACTGGACGAAGGCGACATCCTTTGCGGGTTTCTTGAGGGCGATGGAAACGATGGTTCGTACAATGTCGGCGGCTTGTACGGGGGCGTCATCGATGGGGCCAGCAGCGACGGGTGCTGATGAATGGGGCAGGTGCGACTGCAGCGGCTGGCTGTGATTGGGCAGGGGCTGCAGAAGATGCAGGAGCGGTCGTTGGGGCGGCGGGGCGGCTGCTGCTGCTTTCGTTTCCCGCTCTTGTCCACGCAGTAAATGTCATCTCGGTTCTTCTTCAATGAAAGAAAGCTTCGTGATACTGAGTTGGCAGTGTCGTATGGGCGGTATACAAGATCGCGCGTCCTCTTCATCATGTTGGTAAGTGTCTCTGCAGGACCGACCTCGACCGTCTTGCGGGTCTTGAACTCGGAAAGCAGAGATCCTGAGTCTCTGTCCATCTTACTGGCGAGCAGAACTGATGTCTATAGTGCAGGTTAGCATCAACTATCGAACGAGAATCAATGCGGCGTGGCATACGCGAGAAGCTCAATGAGCAAAGTGTGGCACAGCTCCTGGCGCCGTGTGATGCTGTCGTATGTGTTCATGGTTGCTGTAAAAATATAGGGATAGTAGAGGCGTGGGCTGCTATGGAATGGAATACTGCGCTGCGCTCGCAGTAGGTGGGACGAAATGTCGCTTCAGTATGGAAAGGAAAATAGAGAGAGCCGTAAGTAAAGACTGTTACTGTACCCACGAAAGAAAGACCTATTGACTAGTAAAGGAAAAATGTGAATACTGATGATCAGCCGAGCTCTTTGTTTTGACTTCCTCGATGAATAGGCGTTTGCCAGAGATATCTATCATGGCATGACCTGGGCTGTGTATAGTCGCGGGTACCGAACCACCAAATTTGGTCGCACGTTGGTTCTGCTAACTGGATCTGGAGCCAGTGACTCCGCCTCGGTTACCAAAGCTGGACGTTTGTCCGTAGAGGGAGTCAGGGTAGGCTGAGGAGGCTGACCCTGAGGGCTTAGGGTCAAAGTGCAGCGTCGAGCGTCGAGTGCTTGAACCAGGAATCGCTGAGTGAGATCGGAGACGCCTGCCAGTGCTCTGGCAGCAAACTTTAGGTGCACAAAGTCCGAAAAGCTTAGCGGCCAGCTCAAAACTGTCAGGCTGGCTGGTCGGTCGCACGAGCACTTGGCAGATTCCCGTCAGTGCTGTCAACTGGCTTCCCCACAGACACTCACTACTACTGGCTGATGACACTCTCTTTCATGCTTCATTACGCCACACTTCAGTGGCTGCCGTGTGGCCAGGGGGTTGCAAAGGCACAGTTGTGCACTCTCCGCTCCCACCTGAGGCTCAAACGCGCTAACACCAATTTTCGAATCCACTGCGATTCGTTTGATGGCGGCAGCTCAGCGATTTGAGACTACGGACAATCAGGCACACTCTCTTGTTTGGTTCTGTCTGGGGGAAAGGGGGAAATAAACTCAAACCCTGGACAAATGATGAACAACGACAGCAACAGCAACAGCAACAGCAACACAAACATGCGGATGGAAGTCCTTGAAGCAAAACACTGACGATGAAGCTGTCCGTAAATTAGCATTGCACCAAATCGTTGAAAAGGACGGTGGAGGACAGGCACGGCAACGGCTAATCGGCAGTCGGCAGTGTGTCGCGCTTTCCTCTCGAATTCGAAGGTTGCCGAAAGCGTGCTAGCGGGGGAGCAGCAGAGGGCAGTCGCAACACATCCGACCGCAAGGCACGCTGTCTTTTTTTAGCAGCCTCTTCACCATCCACATTCCCGAGTTTAGCCCTATATGATCTGAGACGATCCCCCGACTACCAGAACATGTCCTGAGTTACCCAACACGGCTCGTGCTTAAATCTCCGCCCGCTAAGGTATGATGCCATCTCAACGGCCACACTTTCCACCATGGTCCGGTGGTGGAATGACCCCAACTGCTGTCTGTCGTGGCTTAGTGTGTGGGTGGAGAGAGACTTTCGGACTCTACACCATGCATTGTACAATGTCAAGTTGTATATATGAGAGCAGCATGAAGTCCGTAGAAAGGCCACTCATATACCAACACAGTTTCCTACAAAGCATCTACAGCTCCATTTCCTATCTTCCTGTTTCCTTCAGTGCGATTTCCTTATCTCCTTGCCTGCATTTTCATCATCATCATCATGTCCAGCCCACTTGAGGTTAGCGCTGAGGCCGCAGCCAACGGTTTCACACAGCAACTCTTTTCAGTAGCCAATGGCGTTGCCGCCAGCGACGATTGTTTCTCGCCTCTTCAGCGATTGCTTCCATCCTTGTTGGTTACTTCATTTACAACTTCATTTACAATGTTTTCTTCCATCCATATGCCAGTACCCAGGCCCCTTCCTGGCGAAGTTTACCGACTGTACTCTGGCTACCATGCTTGGAAGGTGATATGCATCTCGACATGTGGCGTTGCCATCTCAAGTATGGCGACAAAGTACGATATGCGCCAACCGTCTCAACGTCAACACTGTCACCGGCTTGAGGTGTAAGTTCGCTCTATCATCATAACCAGTCCACCAAACTAACAAAGACCCAGACATCTACACTCAGGGCAAGCCCTTCCTCTAAGAGCAAGAACTACTCTGCCATGGTCACCAGGCCACCAACACCCTACTGTTCGTGACAGGAAGGAACATGGTCGCCGCAGGCGTGTGATTCAGCAGGGTCTCTCTGATGCCACTCTTCGCGCTTTCGAGCCCCACATGTACGAAATCATCAACCGCTTTTGCGATCGCCTTATCCAGGACTGTCGAGGAGGAGACCAAGCTCAAGGAACAAGGAGAGTCTCTTGACACTGCATTCAAGACTGAGTCCTGGAAGACCCCAGGAACATGTCTGAGTGGTGCAACTACCTTGCTTTTGATCTCATGCCACCTTCATCTTCAGCGGAAAGTACAACCTTCTCGAGAGGAACCAGTACCGCTATGTTGTGCAGTGCATTGAAGACTCCAACTTCCGAGTAGCATCGCTTCTGCACGATCCTGTCCTCAAGTCTTTCCGCATGGACAAGCTCCTCTTCCCTCGCGCTATCATGGCTCGCAACCTTTTCCTCAACTTCGTCGGCAAACTTCTCAGGGACACCAAGAAGAACGACCGCACTCAGCGCAAAGACCTCTTTGAGATGCTTTTCCCATGCTAAGGACCCGAGACCGGCAAGGGATTCTCTCCTGAGGAAATCATTGCTGAGAGTGTCACCCTTGTTGTCGCAGGAGCCGATACCTCTGCTACTGCCATGGCCGCTATCTTCTTCTATCTGAGCCGCAACCCTCAATGCTACGCTCGCGCGCCGAAGAAGTCCGCTCTACCTTCTCCAATGTCTCCGAATCCAGAATGGCGCAAAGCTCAACAGCTGCGCTACCTCCGTGCCTGCATCGACGAAGCTATTGCGCATGTCTCCTTCTGTCGGTCAAGCTCTCACTCGTGAAGCGCCCGCGGGCGGCGCTGTCGTCGATGGTGACTTCATTCCTGCAGGCTGCGACGTTGGCGTCCCAATCTATGCCATCCACCACAAGGAAGAAATCTACCCTGACCCCTTCGACTACAACCCCGACCGCTGGATGGTTTAGAAGGAGGGCGCATCGCAAACAGATCATCGACCAGTACGCCGCTTACAATCCTTTCTCTGTCGGCCACCCGCTCCTGCATGGGCAAGGGTGTTGCGCTTGTTGAAATGATGGCTACCTTTGCTGTTGTCCTGTTCCGCCTCGACTTCAAGATGACTGAGGGCGATGTGTCTGGTGGTATGACTGGTGAGGACGTACGGCCGACACCGCAGCAACGAGTTCCAGCTGTGGGACCGCATCACCTCGGTAAAGAAGGGACCCACGCTCAGGTTCCGCCCCAGGATCGTCAGCGATGTTGTTGCTTAAGCGCGCATGGTATTACGACTCTCTTTTATTGTTTGAAGCGATTTTTTTTTAGTTTGGCTACATATACCTTTTGCATTACTTTGTATATACTTATTCACGACTTACGCATGGGTACATAGATGGTAGATTTTTATTGCATATTACTTCACTCTTACGATCATGATTACATCCTTTGCATTTGGTGAATTAAGTGTCGCATTCGATTCTGATATTGAAAATAAGAGAAGTTTCAATATCACTCGAATAGAAGTGACATGAATTATCGAATCTATCATCAAATCTATTATGTGGGCTGTTGTTGTTCTGACTTCCATTGATTTATCCTGTATTTTTCTTGTGAGGAACCAAATTAGTAATAAATTCGAAAATAAATCCTGAATAAATAAATAAATGTTTTTAATACTGCAAAAACTAAATTTAAGAGCTACTGCATCACAATCGTCTCCTAGATAGACCAGTTCTTCCCCACATTGCAATCCATAATCGATCTACATCTCGAGTCCGCGTCGATCGAGCGAGAGCATTTACAAGGGTCCACAGGAGGGTGGTGAACTACGGCGTACCGCTACATGCGCTAGCGCAAGAAGGCCCACCCAGCGCTAGAGATTTCCTTAGCCCAAGACAAAACACAAATACCTATACAAAACGTATGAATTTGGTACACTACTAGGACACCTGAGATTCATGTAGTACAAACTACACACAAGAGTACGGCGGCGGTTGGGAAAAGGTGTGGTGAGATTACGCGTATTTTTAGAGTTTTAGGGTCTGACAGAATTAAGAGTGCAACTGAGTCGTGGGTCGTGACATCAACCAAACACCATGTCAATGCCATATTTCGATGCTCGTGAAGTTTTTTCGAATTGCTGGTCATGCTCAGCGATGTTTTTTGAGGCTGTAGAGCTCTGTGTGGGATGGACAGATTGTGCTTGGCAGGGGCGTACAGTGGAAGAAACGGCCAGAGAAGTCGAGTCGGTCATGGGTGCAGCCAAGGCACTAGTACAGATCCGGAAGTAGCGTATAAAGTGGACCGTCAGCACCTTCCTTCGCACTTCGGGTACTTTCTGATCTTTGGTCCCCGCCCTCCAAGCCACCGTGCAGGGGCTTTATTTCCAATGAGGGAATTTGTCTTTTTGCTTATGAGACTTTAGGATTTAAATTAGGTCTGGGCGTGTCTGGGCGCCACTCTTCTTCATTCAGCATCCAGTTTCGCCCTGGGCGAGGCGGAGAAAACTTGGCGTCGCCCGCTTGGTGTTAGTCACAACTGGTGAAAGTGGTGACGCCAGCAGGGGGAGCACTGGGAGAAGGAACCACCAGGTAGGCTTGGTCGCTTGGCCAAAAATACACACGCAGTCAACACTGCTGGTTACTCAAAGGGGTTCATCTCGGCTCCTACAGCCGATCGCCCTCTCTCAAAGCAGCATAGCAGAAGGATCTGGGCGATGACCCACTGCTCTCGTTGCCGACCTGTGCTGTCCTCGTCATTTCCACCCAGACTCCGTCACTCTGCCTGGCTACCGGCAGCCTACCGCGCGCGCAGAGTCCGTAGCTTTGACCAAAACGATAGCGAATCTCCATCGTCGGCCACGCTCAAGCCCGCCCCTCTGCGGTAGAGTCCGATGTCAAACTCTGCCCTACCCGGCTCTGGCCTATCACACGCCGTGCTTCCCGTCGTGAACTGGTGAGCCACTGGAGAAGCGCCCATGCCAACTGCACAGCGCTTTGCTTGCTTGTCCGTACCGTTGCAACATGACCAACCCAGCGTCGCCGAAGCACAATATGAAAACTAACGGACGTCACCACTCTTTGTGATCTTCATCCTCGTTCTCTCCTTTCTTTGTTCGTTTCGCAAAGCCAGGTCCCAATAGTTACGCCGTTCCACACACGGCACCTTTCCTGTCTTTCATTCATGTTGCTCTCTCGTCGTTGAATAGGTGCACTGAGGAGACACAGAGGAGCTTTGGGCCTGCTAACAAATACTGCAATGGCGGTTTCGACTTCACTCTGTTGTTTGAGGAAGTCTTCTTTTCTGTTGTTCCTTTTTTATCATTCTTCCTTTTCTTTCTTTGAGAATTTACCGCCTCATCCGCGCCCAATCGTTGTGGCGCTGCTAAATCGGCACTTAGCAAAGCATGGTTCGTAGTAGCAACTTTAGACTATATTCTTTTCACCAAGCTTGCAAGCTAACCAGTCCTCTTCTTCTCATATAGGTCTTTTTCATCATCTATGGCGCGATACAGGTTTTATCACTAGGGGGCCCTCGCCATTGCCTCCACCGTTCGGACCAAAGCGACTATCCCCAGCATAGTCGCCCAAATTTTCGCCACATGGTTTTGGCGGTTACATCACACCTTGAACATTACCGAAATCCCCAGGCCTTCTTCGCCTGTCGGTATCTATCTCCTTACTACAGTTTTCTTTGAAGGCGCACGCGTACGCACACTCTTCGCGACTGAGGATGCCCGACCAATGGCAATTAAGTGGTCTGTGGCCACATTTGTCAAGTTTGTATTGGTGGTCTTGGAGCTGAAGGAGAAGCGAGCCTGGCTGCTTGACTCTGCTCAGTTCCGGCCCCGGAGTCTACGGCCAATTTCCTTAACAGATTAACTTTCTTTTGGGTCAACCCTTGTTACTTAAAGGTTACAGGGCCCGGTCATGGAGAATGATCTTTACGAAGTACAGGATCAAATTACCGACATAAGAATTTGCTTCTTCTAGCTGAGGCTTGGGAAAAATGTAAGAAGATGAGGATTTCTAGTGGTTCCAATGAATTGATTGCTAACTTGCGCTCTGATAGCCCCCAACAAGGAACAGCACCGGCTCCCTTTTCAAGCTTGCATTCAAAGCACACTGGAGAAGTTTCGCTTCCGTTGTCATTCCCCGTATCTGCTACTCAGGCTTCAACTTTAGCCAGTCGTTCCTTCTACAACGTACACTTAGGTATCTGTCTACGAATAACCATGCGAATCGACCTGCCGTTGGACATGGACTTATCGGCGCTTACTGCATAGTTTACATAGGATATGGACTCACATATGCGCTGCACCAGCACCGCAACTACCGAGTATTTCCAAGCTTCGTGGCACTCTCATTGGCTCATTTACAAGAAGTCTCTGACCCTTAGCTCCTCGTCGCTGTCTGAGTCTGAGGCTGTCACCCTCATGAACGCGATGTCGAGCGTATCACCGTCGGTCTCCGTCAGTCACAGGAGCTTTGGGCAGCTCTTCCCGAAATGGCTCTCGCCATCTTCCTTTTACACAAACAGATCAGCTGGGCACATTAACCCCTCTAGGCGTCATTCTTATCTGTACCGCCCTTGCCATTGCATCCTCACCTAAACTTGCAGCCTCGCAGAAAATCTTGCTGGACAAGATTCAGGTCGCGTCGATGCTAACTGCTTCTATGCTTGGATCCATCAAAGCAGTGAAGATGACTGGTCTAACACCGATATAGGAGACAGAATTCGCGGACTTAGGGAAGACGAAATCAACACCGCAAGAACCTTCCGATCTATGCTCGTAAAGCTCACACATTTTGTACGTCCACGCTCCAATTCTCTTCGGACTTGTTCTAACAGACTACCAGCCTTTGCTAGTACCTCCTCAGCCCCGTCATCGCACTCGGAACCTACATCTTCATGAACAAGAACCATAAATATCTGACCTAACCCTTTCGCGAGCTCTAACTTCGATTGTACTGATGCAACTTCTGCTAGAACCTGCTTCTTTCTTCATTACAGCTCTCTCTGGACTAATCAACACTATGAGCTGCATGGAGCGTATTCGACAGTATCTTAACTCTCAGCCCAAGGAAGATCTGGAACTTTTTGACTCCCTTCCTTAACTCTCACTCAAGTCACAGAAAGGTCCCTACCACGAGAAGTCCGCCTGGGAGAAGAGCCCTTTACATGTCCCACGCTAGTGAGAGCAGCTCGCCAGGGCATACCAGGAGATGGAGATTGATAGCGACGGTGTTACTCTTGCCTCTTTCGGCCCAAGGCGCGATGTTATCATCGCTGAGAATGCTACCTGCGGATGGACAAGGAAAAGGAGCCTACCCTCAAAGATCTCAACTTCCGAATCAAGGAAGGAAGCTTGAACATGATCGTCGGCCCAGTCAGCTCTGGCAAGTCTACTCTTCTCAAGGCTATTCTCGGAGAGCTCCCTTCGTTCACGCATTGTCGCGCGCCTACTTCACCGAAATCGCTTACTGCAGCCAGGCCGCATGGCTTGTTAGCGGAACCGTGAGGGAAAACATCGTTCCGGCGCTGAATTTGACCCCGATTGGTACCACAAGGTTATCCAGGCCTGCGATCTCGAGACCGACATTGGCAACATGGAATTCGGTGATCAGACTCAGGTTGGAAGCAAAGGCATGAGTCTCTCTGGTGGTCAGCAGCAACGTGTAGCCCTTGCCCGTGCCGTCTATTCCGTCGTAGCATTATCCTCATCGATGACGTTATGTGTGCGGTTTGGATGCAGGAACTGAGGACCTCGTCTTCGAGGAGTTCTGGTGAAAAGGGTCTGCTCCGAGGTGGAGACACCACAGTCATCTATGTTACAAACACTGTTCACCGTTTGTCCCAGGCCGATCACATCATCACCCCTTGGCGAAGAAGGCACAATCTACGAGCAAGGCTCCTTAACAACGACCTGATTCTGCCAAAACGGATATGTTGCCACGGTTTCCACTGGTGAGCGTCCTGCGATCAACCACGGCGAGCGCAAGACCATCAAAGGCTTCCAGAGATGTCTTGTAGCAGCCAAAGAAGGAGGAGGAAATCAAAGAGGTCAAGACAGCCGGTGACATGACAGTCTATGCCTACTACATTCGGACATTCGGATGGACGAAGTGGTTCCTGTTCTGCTTCTTCTGCGCTGTGTATGGCTTTCGCTACGCATTTCCAAACGTCTGGGTCAAGTGGTGGATCACTTACAACGAAAAGAACGAATTCAAGAGACTCCCCTTCTACCTGACCATCTACGTCTCTCTCGCTGTCATCAGCATCTCGTCTCTTGTCACCGCCTGCTATATCCTCGTCATGAAAATGACCGCAAGCTGGCCGCACGCTTCATGAGCGCCTTCTCCAAGTCGTACTCAATGCCCCAATGTCCTTCTTCATGTCGACCGACACCGGCACCACCACCAAACGTTTTAGCCAGGACTTGGAACTCATTGATATGGAACTCCAGTAACGCTCGTCCGAACAGCCATGGTGTTCTTCGTGCTCGTTGCCCAGCTCGGTGTCATCCGTCGTTCTGCATTGTACCTTGCTATTGCCATGCCCGCAATCGCCGCCGTCGTCTACTTCCTCCAGGTTACTACCTTCGCACATCTCGTCGTCTTCGTATCCTCGACATCGAGACCAAGTCCTTCCTAAGCACGCAGTTCCTTGAACTGTTGAGCGGCCTTTCTACCGTCCGCGCATTCCAGTGGGAGACTCACCATCTGTCTGACTTTTCGGGGCGCTAGAAGACAGCTCAACGTCCCTTCTACATGATGTACTGCATTCACGCTGGTTGAACATGATCTCGATTTGATCGTCGGTGGTAGGCCATTCTTCTTGTTGTCGTGCTGTCGTGACCAAGAAAATCCGGCGACCCTGCCATGACTGCTCTCGCTCTTACCAACCTTGTCGGTTTCTCCAACATGTTGAAGCAGCTCATCACCAACTGGACGCAACTCGAAACCTCTATGGGTGCCCTGTCTCGTGTCCGAAGCTTCGCTGAGGAGACTGAGTCCGAGATTTGCCTGGCGAGGACCAGCGTGCTCCTGAGAACTGGCCTTCGTTACGGTAACATTGAGTACCGCGATGTAACTGCCTTCCACAAGAAGGCAGCGAAGCCTACCCTTAACAACCTTTCCTTCACCATCACGCCTGGCACTAAGCTTGCGCTTACCGGTCGCTCTGGCTCTGGAAAGTCTTCGCTCATTGCTGCTCTTCTCCGTCTCATGGATCTCCAAAGCGGTCAGATCTCATCGATGGTGTTGATATCGCGACTCTCACCCGACAAGACGTCCGCTCGAACCTTATCGCTCTGCGCAAGATCCATACCTCCTCGCCGGCACGATTCGCGAGAACGTCGACCCACTTCACCAGGGTCACTGACGATGATGTTATTACGCACTGAGGAAAGTCCAACTCGACCACTTGCTCGATGACGAGGACAAGGGCCTCAACGCCAAGTTGACCTCGCACATGCTTTCTCACGACAATGCCAGCTTCTCTGCCTTGCTCGCGCCATGATGCGCAAGAGCTCGATCCTCATCCTTGACGAAGCTACCGCATCCGTTGATCTGCACACCGACGCCCTCATGCAAGATATCATCCGCACTGAATTCAAGCACCACACCATCATCGCCGCTGCTCACCGTCTCGACACCATCATCGACTTCGACGCCGTCTTGGTCCTCGATGCCGGCAAGATGAATTGAGTTACGACAACCCGGAGACGCTGCTCCAGCGTGACAGCGTCTTCCGCGACTTGTGGCAGATGCAGCACGGAACCGTCATGCCATGGGACCAGACAACGCTCGAGCTGCTCAACGGCGCTAGCGACAGGTTGTACGGTGACTGTTGGCGATAGCATGTCTGTTTTCAGCGATGACTCGGAAATCGACATGGTGGAAGCTATGTCCCGTATGCCCAGGTAAACGGCGGGTCATACATACCTAACCACTCACACTCACATTCGAACTAACTCACTCACTTTAAACTCGCTAACCACACTCACACTCACACAAACGCACTCCTTGGCCCGTATACCATTCTCTCACTTGTTTCTTTATACACACTATTCATTTTTGTTTTATACATTCATTATACGACATCTACGACCGACGAACGACCACACGTCACTTTTATCAGCATATAGCGCCAAGAGTTATTATACACGGATTGGTTCTATTGAACATGGGAATTTTTGGGATTTTATTTTTTAGACGCGACATACCCACAGTCCTCTACGGACGTTTTTCTTTTTCTTATTCTGTTCTTGTTATATTCTCTTCTGTATCTATATACCTTTTTTGGAACTTTTGTATATGTATCATGGCACGGCTAGTATATGACTAGCTGGCGGAGGATATAATATTTTTATCAACAAGAGATATATGCCAGACTCCCTTTGTTGGGTGTCTAAGAGGCATTCATACTTCATATTTGATCTTGTGTACTTATTTGCTAAGTGATGTTTCTTTTGAGTGATTTGGAATTGGAGTTTGATAGTCTCGGTGCCTTGGGTGTACTTGGCACTCAAGGCTCGAAGAGAGAGAACAAGAAATGTGAGCACTTAGTGCATGGCGAATCTTCCTTCCTTCCTTCTTATCATGCATTGGCCTTGTGTGTTACTATACTGCTATTGTTTGTTCTTGCTATCCTCGATTACATGCATGTCAGTAAATAGTACCATGTGACGTGTTCATATTCCCAGCCCACAATACCAATTACTACCCCAGACATGAAAAAGTAATGGAAGTACTGTCTTCTGCTACGCGGACGTTCTATGATCGTCGACGTCGATTTTAACTTTCAACATCATCACCAATCAACTTCGCTCCCTGACTCGAAAGAAACTCTAGTGTATCAATAATCTTGTTTTTTGTTCACACGCGAGAGAACTTGTTGTTGATGAATCAATCATTTGTTCGATTTAAGTTATCATCAATCAAGCTCTGTGGCTCAAACGCTTCAGTATATCAATAATCAACTTTCGCACGCGAGAGAGTGGGCTGTTGATCGATTTGAGTTATCATCAAAATCAAACGAACCATGCTAAAACAGACTATATGGATCGTCACGGCAGAAGAAAAACTTGGAGTAACAAAGACTATCAATCCATCTTTGGTTTTTATTGTCGAAACTATGTACATGTGGTACGAGAAGATTAAACACGAAGATAGTCGAAAAACGAAATAGGGGAAAAGTTATTTTGGGGTTATTTTTTGGATTAAAGTAATGGAAAAGAATAAAATAAAATATTGTAAGGAAAACCTTTACAAAAACTCGTTTAAACGGTACTTTTAACAAAAGATTTTTTGGATATTAATTGACTAGTCAGAAAACGAATAAAAAATAATTAAAAAATAATGAAAAATTCAAAGATCGACGGAGATCTTTTGGAAGAAGATAGAACGCAAGATACAAACACGAGTGTTGTATGTGCATGCAAGTATACGGATGTTGCTGTTGTGTTGTTGTTGGTGTTTCTTTCTTCCTCTTTTCCGCGGTTGGTTGGTTGGTTGGGTTTCGGTGAACAAACTTCTCAAACTGCCAGGTTACACAGCATGTTTCTTTAGCTCTTAAGAGACTACTTGTCGGAATTCAGGACGGAAATACTACGCGCGAGTGCACGGGGGTTGTGCGTGTTTAGGTAATTCTCCGTTGTTGGAAACCAAACGCCTTGTTACGCGAAGGGAAACGGGGAATCTCACTTTATTCAGGTGCACCAGGGAAGATTATTATTGAAACTGCTCTGTAGATAAGATGACTTGTTCATTCAGAAACAATTTATCGCTTGTCGTGTGTTCCGCGAAAAAAGTTGTCGAACTCGTGCTTCGCTCCTTACACATCAAATACGCGCGCTCTCCCAACACCTCACGTCGGCATAACCTTAACCATCAAACTCGGGTCCCGGGTGAGCGTAAAAAGCTTGGGAAAGACCCCGGCCCAGCGATCCACAAAAAAGCTAAAAATGAACCGTGTCTTTAAAATGCTGACTGCGCCCTTCCGCACAGTTGAGTGAGCGAGTGCACAGGGCACTACTTTACTTTCTCTCGCTCGGAAAACCACAGGATGCGATGGGATGGCGTAAAGCTAAGCAATCCACTCATGTGAACTCTTTTCAAGCTTGCTGGTTATTCCCCGAGGATTGTCAAGGATTGATTGTGGCAGTGTGGGAGAGACAGAGAGTGGTTCGGGCTTTGGGAGATGCTGTGCTGATTGCTGACCCCCGGTCGGTCAGCGCGTTGTGTTGGTTTGAGACTAGCTGGATGGGAAGCTTACTACAATGAGGTCCGCCGAGTGGAAAATGTGTAAGACTGGGCGGAGCGGAATGGTGGGAGAGCGGAATGAGAGAATGCTCGTGCGTTCTGCTGGGCATAGGCGGCTGCGTAGCGGAGGCCTCTCAGCAAATCAGAGTGCAGCGCACTGTGCCACACGTACAGTAGCACGAACTTGTCCTTTTTTAGCTAACTTCATCTTTGCACTAATACCATCTTGCTCGGGATGCTATTACACTGCTCTTCGTTTCACTATTTCACTTAATATACGCGGCACTCTGTTTGTTCGCCGACCGACAGACAACGCCCTTTGCGAGGCTGGCAGGGCGAACCTGCTTCCGAAGGGATTTTCGTTAGCAAGCCCGAGCGGCACAAACACAAACGATCACTCAGCCTCGTCTTGGGCCGTAGCCTTGCATTAGTTAGTATTCACCCTTTTGGGCTAGATAGCTTTATTTAGTCCACGTGACATGAGGCGAGACTGTGGCGACCGGCGCGGTACATGGCATGACGTTTCAATGATTATTGACTGAGATATTGATCAATCCAATCAGATTCTCTGAGCAAAGACACATGTCGTGTTTCGAGGAGTTGTGCCTCGTAAGCACAGTGCCAATTTGCTGGGTCTGGTGTTGGAACTGGGAAGGGAAAGCAGAAGATAACTTTGCATTTGACGAATAGCACTGTTTGAAAGAAGTGACGTGATTTTCTATGATCAGGAAACGTGTAAGGCGTAATTAGCAAGAAAGGTTCGAAGAGTAAAGTGACACATTTGCGATAAGCACAAATACAACATTGTATGGAAAGCCAGTATGATGAACATAAGAAAATAAGATCTGCATTGATCGAATCGATATCATCCCCTTGCAAATGTAATAACAGGTCGAAAGGAATGTGAAGAAGTATGTACTACATGTAGCGTGTGGTGGTCATGGTCATAAACCAATCCAAAAAAAATTCAAAAATCCCCGGTTCAAGTAAACCTTAACCGTTCTGTGATCGTGATCCTGATCATGATGCCAACCGTCCGTCGTAAGAATGAAAAAGTCTATAAAAAGTGTGATGCTAACCCCGTTCCAATTGCGCCGTGCCGTTAAAGCTTGAAAAAGTGATATAAATGAGTGTCTCGATTTAAACGCCGCCGCGTTGTCATGCCCAAATGTATGTTGGATTATTTTACACCACTTGTAGGTGTTAGTCTCGGTCCAACCATCACGGTGGATTTCAACCGAGGCTGGAGGAGTCCGTGTCCAACTTGCCGGCCGATCGGATACCCTGGCCAGCAGGAATCCAAAGGTCACCGAAAACACGGCCGGGGTGCAGGACAGTCATAACGAAGGACGGCAAGGATAATGCAGGGGCCCTCAAAGATCATAAAGGTCCTCTTCGTGGTTGGCGAGGTAGCAGTGAAGCCATCCAGAGCTCAGCAACACGGTAGATGCAGCGGATGAAGATGAGAACGGTAGCAACGAACAAGCCTGTTGAATTTGAATATTAGTGATCTGCAACGATAGGTAGAGAAAGGGTGTTACTTACTCCACTGGAAGAGTTTGAACGTGATGGTGCCGCGAAGCGGGATAGAGAGGAGGCTGGGTGCGGGCAAGAGCACCGGAGGCCTTAGCACGGCGGACGCGGAGAACAAAGTCTCCCAAACGGCGAAGAAGATGGCCATGGAGGCGACCTGAGAGATCAAAACAGCAATCATGATATCGACACCGGTCCTGGGAGTTGGACTTTGTAGTGGCTGCCATGGCACCGCCGATGCTTGGAGGATGAGAGAAAGCAAGTCACAACCAACGAAGATGAGTGTGTACAACTTGGGTTTGAGACGGGAGTTACTCAGCGCCGATTGCAACAATGACACTGCCGAGACAGAGATAGATACCTGCAGTTAGAAGAGCGGGGGCGATGGTGAGCGAATCAAGTTGCTAAAGTCATGTAAGCTGCTGAGCACATGGTAAGGAAGGTTCTCAAAACTTACACAAGGAAGTTGTTCATCAGGAAGGGATTTCTGTTCAACATGATGCGGCCCACGTATCCAGCAATTTCTCGAGAACACGAGGGAGACGCAGACCATGTACTTCCAAGTCTTGTAGCGGATTCCAAACCACAACTGTCCGACCAATTAGAATGAAGAAACTAACCAGGTAAATAGTGTTGCCGCAATGTTGGGGCGGTATTGATCGTCTGCCATGCTTCGGGACACTTGCCGACGGTGCAGTATCTCCTTGACATGGCAATCTTCATGGGGTCTCTGGTGGTGACATCGATGTTGTCTGGGTCGATGCCATTTTCGTCGATTGCCCTGGCGGCGAGGTAGATCAATGTATCCATTGCGAGTCTGTAAGAGTAACTAAAACCTAGATAGCGCTGAGGCGTTAAGTGACAAATGTTGTTTATTAACGAACGTAGTAAGCTCGAGTGTGTGAGCTTGATATTGGGGGATGTGTATGTAGGAATTGATGATTCGATGGCGCACAGCGGGGATGAACTGGAATGAGTGAATGGAAACAAAAAGAGGGCCGGCTTCACAGAAGGCAGACGCTTTAAGTTGAAAAGGAAAGAAAAGGAAACGTTTTCCAATGGCCGACGGAGGGGACTTGCTGGCGTATCGCGGGGGCTGGTGCGGCACGGAGCTGGAGAAGGAAGGAGCTGGTTGTGTTAGGCTGTCGTGAAGAGAGTAAGATGCGGTGCAGTCACAATGGTTTTAAAGGAACGAAGAAACGGAGCCCAGGCTTTGCCAATTGCTTTGCAGCGTGGTTGGACGGGGCGCAGGGCTGTCAAGCTCCAGAGGCCCAGTGAAGGCACGATTTCTCCGACCGGGAGTTCAGAACGGGGTCAAGGGGTTCCGCCAGCACGGTTATGGCAAGGCGAATGAGCGATCAGCAAGAGAAAGCGGAGGCCGTAGTGGTGGACCTTGGGGGAAAGAGTATTCACGGCATGACTGGTGGAGACGGACATAGAGTTATATGGTTAAGAATGTCTGGGGTCAGCAACAACAGCCAAAAGGCCAAAAGCGGCGGCGAGAGGGGATGGTTGTGCACAGTTCACTGTGCAAGAGTTCCGCCGGGAGCTTCTCACGGGGACTGAGAGTCTGGAAATGCAACTGTGCAGGGGGCCTTTCTTTGGATTCCGCCCTGCCGCCTGCTATATTTGGGCCCGTACCCGCCGTTTTGTATTTGTGCTGACAGAGACTGTAATTTATCGTGACATAAGCGCCAGCTATAATAGCGCCGCCGCGCCCGCCTATGTGCAATCTCGCTTTTTGGGTCAGCGTCTGCAGCTCTCACCCATCCCACTTTCACTTCACCCTCGCGGCATGCAAATCAGCCCTGCGCTGTCCAAATTTCAGCCCCCAAGCCCTCCCGGCCGTCCATTCACCACTCGCCCACCTATGCCAGCGCCCACTAATAGCCGTCGCACCCGCATTGCTAGCCCTGTTTGTGACAGTCGCGCACAACGCCAACATGAGACGGCGTGGCTGCCGCTTCGGGGAGGCCCACGGGAGGCCCATGTCACAGATGGCGGCCCTCTGAGTGGCCCCTTGATCCCCGGTTCCTGAAGCCAGACAGCCAAAAGACCCAAAACCTCCCCAGCCTCTGGTTTGGGGATGGGCGCAGTCAGATTTTCTATTTCTGATGCGCGAGGCTGCATGTGACACGCTCCAATCACACTCACCGCACCCGTTGCACTAGCTCCCAAACACGCTAGCGCTGAGCTGCCAGCCGTGCTTGTTCTTCCATCTTGGTCCTAGTCGGGGCCTAGCGCACTCCCCTGAACTAACTCCATTTCCAAGTAGGTCATGGCGCAGTCAGATTTCTATTCTCTCGAATCAGCATGAGGCTAGCTCCATCAATCATATAGACATTTGTGCCGGAACATTTCTTCAATTATTTCTCATCTCACTCACCATCCTTCACGATTTCCTCACATCATAAGTCTAACGACACGAGCGCTGTCTTCGAGCAAGTTTCAGGTCTTCTTTCCCATCCTGCTCCCTTCTCCATCTCCATTTAGACATACATACCCGAATCTTATTTTTTTTCTTATTTGCTTCACCGCCTTGACTCTGACACGGACCTCGCGCGCTCTTGCTTTACTCCGATTGCGCACTGTCTTGACTCAACTCTGATCTCAAGAACCTACTTTATAGATATAGATCTTGTACGTTTCTTTTGGGACTGGACGCATCCTCGCACTTTCTCTAGACGCGTACTTATTCATTTAGTACGACTTTGTCATATACCACCTAAACTTATTCACAATGGGCTCCGTTACTGGACTCGATGCTGTCTGGATGTGGAACGACAACGTCCCCTCCACCATCCAAGGAAACAGTACATGAACTCGTTCACAAACAGGTAGATCTGCGACCACAGGCTCTTGCTGTAGATGCACACGATGGTTCCTGGACTTATGCTGAAACTGGACCGCGGCGCAAACCGCCTCGCACATCACCTTGCCGGATTGGGCGTCCGGCCAGAAGATGTCGTTTCCCCTGTGCTTTGAGAAATCACGGTGGGCAATCGTCGCCATCCTTGGCGTGCTCAAGGCCGGCGCAGCTTTCGTATTCTTGGACCCGTCACATCCAGTCGACCGAAGGCAATACATTACCTCAGAAGTAGAAGCCAAGGTGATTGTCTGCTCACCTTCCAAGCCCACCTTTATGGATCGAATTCCACCTACCTTACCCTTAGCCAAGATACCCTAGAATCACTTCCAAACAGTCGGCAGCACCCAAATCCGCGGTGGCTCCTTCGAATCTTCTTTACATAATTTTACTTCCGGATCCACGGGCAAGCCGAAAGGCTGTGTAATTGAGAACCAAGCTTTCCTCAGCGGCTCACTACGACATGCGGAGAGAGCGGACATTGACCACACCACCCGCATTCTGCAGCTCGCATCATACACTTTTGATGTGAGTATGCTGGAAATCCTCACGGCTTTGGTCACGGATCCTGCATTTGCACTCCTGTATGGCATTGATGGCAAACGGCCCTGCCTATATTGTCAACGAGTATAAGATTACCTGGACGTTCATGACACCTTCGTTGGTCAAGCTCATGGCGCCCAGCATGGTGCCCACGCTCAAAACTCTTGCTTTGGGTGGCGAGCGCTTTCGAAGGTGGACGTGGAGACCTGGGCGGGACACGTTCAACTCATCAAACGGTTACGGCCCTAGCGAGTGCTCTGTCGCTGCAACAGGAAACACTGAGATGACCCGGACACTGACCCCGCAACATTGGATTCCCAGTTGGTGGTATTTGCTGGATTGTAGATGCGAGGACCATGACATTCTTCTCCCGCCCAATGAAGTTGGTGAGCTTATCATTGAGGGCCCGATTCTTGCTCGTGGCTACTTCAAGGATCAGGAGAAGACAGACGAGGTCTTCATCGAGCGCCCGCTTGGGGACCTACGACCAGACGGGAGAGAACAGGCGATTTTTACAAGACTGGCGATTTGGCCAAGTTCTTGCCAGACGGATCGATCTACTTTATCGGACGAAAGGACACCCAGGTGAAACTGCCGCGGACTTCGTATTCGAGTTGGGTGAGATTGAACACAACATCGGCACACACCCGCAAGTACGCCATCAAGTGGTGATCCTACCGAAGAAGGGCCGTTTGCAAACCGCCTGGTCGCACTGGTATCGCTAAAGGACTTTCTCATTGAGGCTCTGGAGGCTGTAGAACCTACTGCATATGTGCACGCGGACTTGCACAGTGAGAGGTTCAGGCTCATTTGAAGTCGATCCGAGAGGGTTTGGCTTCAAAAGTTCCTGAGTACATGGTCCCGGAGACTTGGATTGTCTGGAGCGATTCCCTCTCCTGATCTCCGGCAAGCTCAATCGCTCTCTTGTGAGCAACTGGGTTAACGGTGCAGATCACGAGCTTATACGACAGGTTGTTGGGGATCGATTTTCGAAGAAGTTCCTGCAGAGGAGAATCTGATAGCATCGAAGAGCAGCTCCGTACCATCATTGCCTCCGTTCTCAATCTTCCACCTACCACTGTTAGCCTTTCCAGTCTTTCCTCAGCTTGGGAGGTGACTCCATCACC
>JALHSO010000044.1:0-20124 GCA_022984855.1 Dimocarpus longan
TCACGCGCATCAACGGCGCCAAGATCGTTGTGTCGGGCATCGATGCCTTACCGCCTGGAGAGAGTGCCATCGTTGTTTCCAACCATGTAGAATGGTGCGACTTCTACCTCATCCAGGAGCTCGCCGTTCGACGTGGTATGCTTGGCAGGTGTAGGTACTTCGCGAAAAGTCAGCTGAAATGGGTGCGTTTTGGGGCTGGGGCCTGTGGGCGATGGGGATGCCCTTGGTGAGCAGGAAGTGGACCGAAGACCAGCGCGAGATGGACAGAGTCCTTCAGTGGCATTTTGCAGCGTCGTTGGCCAGTTTGTGAGACTCCCACTATGCGTGTCTGATGACTCGATGTGTACATGAGATGCTGAACGTGACGCAGGGCTCATCTCATACAGTGAAGCTACAAGAATCACAGCCTCAAAACGCAAGGCGGCGGAAAAGTGGTGTCAAGCAACGGCAAATCTCTGGGAAAAGCACGTCTTATACCCTCGGACCAAGGGCTTCATCGCATGTGTGCAGAAGCTAAGAAAGTGCACCTCATGTCAAGGCGGTTACGATGTGACCATTGCGTACGCCAAAGACGGCCGTATATTCCAGGCTCCGCCCACATTCGGCCAAACGCTGTCCGACCTCACCTGGATAAAGACTGGACGTTTCTATGTGCAACGTCGACCGGCATGAACTTTCCGAGTTGCCCATCTCAAGACGAGCAGCATTGCGCAATGGTTGGAACGTCGATGGGTCGAAGAAGGGTGAACGACTAGAAAAGCTGAGCCAACTCCTGGTACAGACGAACCATGGGAAGGCGACATTCTGTCTGCAAGCAAGCCAAAATCATCCTGAGCAGCTCGACGCTCGCTCCGCCGTATCGTACTGGCGCGCAGCTTACTTGTCGCTTCCTCGAAGACGAACATGTTCTTGGATGATGAGCCTTGTTCACCTCGCTTTCGCAAGCTACGGCCGTACTGATTGCCCTGCTTCCAGGATCACGATATTCGCATATGGTTGGGTTTCCTTTCTATCAAGACGTCCGCATCTGACGGTAGGTAACATCGCGGTCTGCACAGTCCGTGAGTACCTTCAAGAAGCAACTGCTGGCCATCACAACAAGCGGTATAAACTCGCATATCATCACTTCGTGTGGTACGGTTGTACAGGACTGGAACTGCTTTAAAGCACTGTCTCCATAACAGTGTTAGCCGATCCTTTGGTCGCTAGAGCGTCTCAAGGCGGGCGCTTCGCATTCAGCGCTGCTTCCAGCCAGCTGAGGTGTCCCCACCTCATGACTACACGATGGCTTACGGCCGGACTGCACGCTGCTAGGTCAATCACTTTCAAGATCTTGCAACAGTATGATCGTCACACTGCTATCTTCGACCTGATGAATCATGGCTCGTTCCTTCGATAGCATGAAGTTCGTGTACTCTTAGAGACTGTTACACATTTAAGCTGGAGCCATATCTTGTGTCACCAGAATCGAAACATTCTCCCGCAACATGGCAGCCTTCGGCTTTCCACAGCTTGTGCTGTTGATAATTGTTTTCATTGCTTACAGAACAATTAGCAGCGTCGTTCGCTCGTTCCGTTCAAGAAGTTCGCCAAAGCGAATGACTGCAAAGAGCCTTACAACATCTCTGGCAATGGACCGTTGGCCTTCCTCGATGGATGGCGACGCATGGGTCGTATAGCAAAGATGGTCATAAGAGGCGAAGACTTGCTCGACGACATCTTTGCAGATCAATTCAAGCATACCAACCCGTTGTGCAGACACAATTCGAAGGCTCCAAGCTGTTGGCTACGACTGAACCTGCGAACATTCAGGCTATGCTCGCGACCCAGTTCAACGACTTCGGCATAGGATCTAGGAGAATCAACATGTTCTATCCTCTGCTCGGCAACTCTATCTTCTCTAGCGATGGCAAGTCCTGGGAGCATTCTCGCGCACTCTTCAGACCTCAGTTCAATCGCGAGCAGATCAACGACCTCGACGAGACAGAGAAAGCTTCCCAGGCTTTGGTCATGCCATGGGACCTGTGATAGCAGCGGATGACCAATGGCAACGAGCTGCAACCTCTACTATACAGCTTCACTCTCGACACAGCAACATCCTTCCTCTTTGGAGAGTCACTGAACTCTCTGGCCCGCCCACAGCTCAACCGCATCTGTAGAACAGTCAAACAAACAGTTCACAGCCGACTTCGAGCTGGCAAGCTTATACATGATCTGGCGAATCCGTGCTCAAAACCTTGTACTGGATCATGGACGGCCTTAAGCTCCGCCAAGCATGTAGGCAGAATCCGACGTTTCACAGAGCGCTTCGTACAATCAGCGCTCGACCAAACATCTCAAGAAAAGTCCAATGGCAGAAAGTACAACTCTCCTCTCCGCGCTCGCAACGCAAACTCAAGACCGCACAGAACTCCGCAACCAGACTCTCGGCAATCCTCGTCGCAGGCCGCGACACACAGCCGGCCCTTCTAGGCTGGTGCTTCATCCGCCTGGCTCTCCATCCTCGCATCTTTCAAAAGCTGCGCTCCATCATCCTCGCAGAATTCCAACCCAACGAACCAATCACGTTCGCCAAGTGAAAGGCTGCCGATACCTTCAACACTTTCTCAACGAAGTTCTTCGTCTGCATCCAAATGTTCCGATCAACAGTCGCCAAGCACTACAGGATACCACACTCCCCACTGGAGCGGCCAGACGGGACATCACCAATCGCAGTGCCCAAGGGACGCTCCGTGACATTCAGCGTATAACCTCATGCACCGACGGAAGGACCTTTGGGGTGAAGATGCCCTTGAATTTAAGCCTGAGAGATGGAAACAGCGGATACAGCTTGGCAATATCTCCCTCTCAGGTGGGACCAAGGATATGCTTAGGTCAACAATTCGCGCTGACGGAAGCGAGTTATGTTCTCATTCGAATGCTGCAGCATTTCGATGCGATCGAGCCAGTCGATCATGCTGAGACGGCGAAGATGAAGAAGGGACTGGGGTTAACGATGTGGCCAGGAGATCAAGTCAGAGTGAGGATGCACAAGGCGTCGTAATTCCGTCCTACAGTAGAACACAGCAATACATTTTCGCTCATAACGCTAGATTTGACAGAGAATATCGATATCAATATCATCATATTCCGTTTCACACCCTGAACTCCTCGCTAAGATGTCATTCGTCCTTATCCCATAGCAATGTCGCTAAACAACTTTCAGCAGGCCCATTGTAAGCAGAGCATCCAGGCTCCGCGTTATAGCACGTTTCAACTACTTCCGTCCCAACTTGCTGAAGCGCTTCAGCTTGCTGGAGTCGGGTGTGCCCTTGGTCGGCGTGCCGGTCTCCGATGGAGGGTCGAACATTTCCCATGGGAGGACCTCGTTCTTCTGGCTTCCTTTCACAGCTGCCGCAGACTGACTCTTCGAGCTGTGGCAGAGTCAGATCTTGAAAGCGGTACAGAGGGAGCAGCTGTAACACGAGTGGGTCATCGAGAAGTTGGACACGGCTCTTGGGACGCGGCCTCCTGAATCGGAGGCATGGATGTGCCAGCCTGTGTCGTCAGAGAGCGACCAGAGCCTTTGGCAGACAGTACTGTAGGCGGCTAAGGCCATTGCCTAGTGGGGATGTGGAGAGCATAGCAGGTGACTGGGAACGCTTGCTGTAGTCCAAGGTTGGGTACACAGCATCGAAAGCTGGCGTTCGAGGAGACGCTTCTGGTGACGTGCCAGATCCACTAGAATAGTCACGCCCTGGAGGTTCGGCACATCGGACAAATCTGAACTCGAAGGCATTGTCTTGCGAATCGAGTCCGAATGTAGTCGGTGGTGTCGGTGGATGAAGTACTGTCTGTGCCCGAACTGTCGTCCGAACAGTGACGCGGTGTGGGTCTGAGAGCAGGTTGTGTGGTACTTCGACGGGTGCTGCGGACGACGCGCGAGTTGCCAGTATCGGGTCGATCCTGAGATCTCCGGGCGCAGGCTTGCTTGACAGTGATCCATACGACCGGCGTGCTGTATCACACCGCTGCCATTCGAAGCGAAAGAAGTGACAGAGCTTCGCTTGGCTTTCTCCTCTCCCTGTCCTTATCAAGCTTGACTTTGGTGGAGTCAGGCAGACCATCCCATTTGCTGTTGACCTTTGGTACATGTGCAGGCAGCTTCTGAGACGATACACCTGGAAGAATGACGCCGTCCGACTTCAAGTTCTTCTGCGCAGCCTTCCTCCTTTCCTGCTCAGCAAACTCCTCCAACGCCGATGTCGATGGCTCTTTGAGCGTCAAGAAGCCGAATACGCCTGCACTCTTCTTCTTGCCTGCCTGTCGGCCGAACTGCTGCTCCGTGACATTGGTGGTCTTTGACGACTGCCGTGAATGTCGCATTCTGGCCGTAACGACTGGTAGCTACTCTGTCTCGAGTGACTGCCACCTGTACTTCCATCGCCAGAGATGACGGTGCTTCGTTGTTGCTCTCCTCACTCGACTGTCCACTCTCGCTAAACGACGACGGGTGAACGGTTTCTGACAGCCAGTCTTGGAAAGCGTCGAGTGTTGCCATCAGTCAGATCAATGGGTATGGCTAGTGTTCCGACATGTTGTAGTGCTGTGAGTGTCCGTCAGTAAAGAGCAGATGGCGATCACTGTTGGCTACCAAGTGTGGTTCCGACGTACAGAATTCAGGGAAGACACGTGCATTTCGCGTGTCTTTCTGCGACAAGCATTGTAGTGGCACCGAAAGCTTGAGGGAGGTAAAACAACGTACGCGTGCAGACAGAGGTTGAAAAGACAGCAAAGTAGTCCAACAGGAATTAAGAAGTCAGTACTAACCTGCGTGTTCTCGACTGCAAAAGCGGGCTGACAGAGTCGCTTGGATGCCCAGGTGCGGTCTCCGGTGGCAGCGATCGATTTCGACCTTCGTACAGCAGGAAGCAGGCCTCGTCCTCCGCCAAACGGACGATTGTGCCGCTGGCGTCGTCAGATGGGGAGTGCGTTGCGTTAGAGTTGTCGTTGGCGCAGACGCTCAGATCAGAGCGAGGTGTTTGCCACGGGCAACAACGTGGTGATGAGCGGCGAACCTCGTGGCCGTCCGAAGATACCTTGGTTCTTCCTTCCTTCTGGAGCGCTGATTCGATCGCACTGCAGCATTCGGCGACGCTAGGGGCTGATTTTCTGGGAGGCGCAGCCACGTGGGAAACAGATCGAGTCTAGACAGGCGATCTTCCCGTTGGCTAAATCTGGACACAAGGAAGTAACAACCACAGAAGAAACAATGAAACAGGAAGGAGCTGAAGGAAGAGTACTTGTTGGTCTGGTGTGAGATGATCGCTGTGGAGGAGAATTTGTACTCGGGCATAGGATCGTGAAGGATGACGATGCGCGTGAAGTCGATGGTACCTTCCTCTCTGCGAACGGCAAAACCGAGTGGTCGATCGCTCAATCCTGGATGATACGCACGGCAATCGCGTGTTCATGCTGGCGATAGCTCTTCTTCGCGCGATCTATGCATCAGAAACAGGCTTTGACATGCAGGCAGAGCCCAGAATGATGTTGGCTGAGCTTGTAGAATACATGGGAGATCTCAAGCGACGCTTGAGAGTGCGTTGCCCGGCTCTTCGGCTGGTAACGCGCGCTACTCACCTAAGCGCTCAGATTTGCCAGGGTTTCGCAGAGAGTCATGAATCAGTGGTCGGGGAACAGAACTTCATGAGTACATCACAACTTGCTATTCAATAATGCCTTCATTCGGCGGCCGAACGTCCCTCTCCATAAGCGAGAAGTGGCAGGACGGAGCATGTCATTGCTTCGGCGGCCCCAAAGCGCTACATGAGTAATGGACACACACGATTGACACATTCAGTCTAGACATGTGGTGGTAGCCATTCGTACTACCCACCTCTCGGCTGTCGAAACGACGCGACATGTTGACCGATCATTCGAGCCATAATGTCAGGATAGGCTCGCGACATCTGGACACCTTCGATGAAAGGTCAGACGGCCGAACCAATGTGTCCATCTCCAGGTACGGCATAAGACGACGCAGTCTGCCAGTGACGCCAGTCAGCAGGCAGGCACGAAAGAGCAGAATGGCGAGAAACGGCGACAACAGAGTCTTGGCTCACCGAGCTCATTGCACGGCACAAATGTGTTCTCGCATCGTACAATGCGACTGTACGCAGTCGTGGCCTACAGCATCATGATGTTGACCTTCTTGGTATGCTCTGTGCATGGGCTTAATGGACCATCAATCACGGGTGAGACTGTTCAAGATCTGCTGCTACAACCGGCGAGACTGTGCCTGTAAGTAGGGCTGGCACTGTACAGAATACTACTGAAGATCGCAGTGACTGACTTTTAGCTGACCACGGAAGTCTTCGTAAAACACCACGATTCCCGCAATGACTGTCCTCGATTCGAGGTTTTCGTTGCTACGCACTTCAGGGTATCCGTTCAAGGCAGCTTGTCTGGACATTTGACAGGAAACTACCGCCTCACGGTCATACCGCAGGAGCCCATCTCGTTAAGCACGTTTGGACATTGTCTTGCTGCAGTGGAGTCGCATTCTTTGCCGGATATCTCTGCGAAAGCTAGGACTGCAGTAAATCGGCTGGACTGTCGGCAGCGGCCGCCAAACGCGCGTGTCACTCGACTGCCTTAAGACGCCATATGCGCTGCTTGTACCGTAGCAGCGTAGCTATTGCTATGGCCTGTGCTGCCTCTAGTACGACTTTCAATGTTCGAACTTCCTCTTGAGATGTTCTTCAGCGAACATGCTGGCTGAATCTGTAATCCTCAGGATAAAGATATGACGCTGATGAGTACTCTCGCCACGATGGAGTTCCGACAATGGCAATGGATGGCACCATGGTGATATCGACGGCGAGATCGTGAGAGGTGGTCACGTTAGCCTTCGGATGTCGCGCCGGAGTGTGCCGGCGTTCCTGCGTCAGTTTCTTGAGCTCAACTCGCTCTCTGCTTGCAACGTTCGGAATGCTTTCAAGCCATTGACAGAATACGATGATCATCACATTGCTGGTTGTCGTCCGTAGCATCGCAATGCAGTTTTTCACGCATCTTCCGGCAGCACATCTTGTCATTCTCCACACGCGACAGTTGACTTAGCGCTGAAACAACGACGATCCGCAATGTGGGGTGCATTAGCCTAGGCTGTGAAAGGAAGGGTATCGTAAGACAAAGCTCGAGAGCCGGCTTACAACCTCGCTGAGCTCGTGATCATGGTCACGCGTTGCCCGCCTCTGTTGATGAGCTTCATCTCCTGATCTCTCCAAGAGAGCTCTCTTCTCCTTTCTCTCACGCAGCAAGCCTGTTCCTGACTGACAGCAGCGTATCAACTTCCATCAAACACCTCATTCCCAACCTCGTAGCTCTTTGGGCGATAGCACAGCTTCACCTCAGCTCTCACACCCACCACACAACCACAATGGCCGCAGAAGTAGCAGAACAGCCTTCCCTCAGCAAGGTCGACTCTGCCGTAGATGACAAGGCTCCAGCATCGCCAACAGACAGCAAGGTCAAGCACCGGAGAACCAGCAGTACCGTCACTGGCGTCTTCAAAATCGAAAGACCTTGGTACGCATGAGCTCGCCCTCGTGACCCCGCTTTGAGGCTGACAATGCCATCACAGAGAAGGAAGGCGTAGACATCAAGATTGCCCCAGAGACCCAGAAGCTCAACTGGTAATTGATGCTGATAGCTCCATCATCTCAAACGATGCTCCTTGCCCGACTAACGCGTCATCAGGAAAGTGAACACATCACCAGCAACCATAGATGATAAGGACGTCCTCCAAGAAGCTCCTGACCACCCCACCCATCAAGAAGATTGATCTCCACTGGCCTCTAGGCCTCGAAGTGACAGCCCGCAAACCTCAAGGGTGTCACCATCAAGGACGCAATGGATGCGATCTACAAGCAGTACAAGAAGAAGGTGAGACAGTACTCCTTCTCACGTTTGCTCGCGGACAGTAACACTGACCACATCCTCACAGGCCGACGACGAGCTCTCAGACCCCTACCTCGCAGGTTTCGAGTGGGACAAGGAGGAGTGCTACACCAGATTCATCGTGCACCAGAAGAAGACCGGCGAGGCACCGGCTGGCGGCTCCAAGAAGAAGAAGGGCAAGAGCGAGGAAGCATAATAAGCCCACCTCATGACATAGTACCCAAGCCGGACCGCCACCACTGTCACTCGCTTCAGTGTGGTTCGAGTCTAATAGCTTGTTTGGTAATGGTCAGTATAGAGCGTGCGATGCACAGGAAGCATGCGCTGGTGTACTGGTAGAAGTGAGGCTCTCTTTGACGGGGAGTCTGGATGAACACTCTGATCCAATCTCATTTCGAAGCTCTATACGTCATGCCTGTGATATGCCGCTCACAATGTAGAGTCATGCTAATTCTATCATCTGGTATGCCACAGCCGGGGTATAGAATCGAAACAGGCCAACGCCAAGGTGATGAAAAAGATCGTGATGGGCTGGAACCGAATCTCATAAATCTGACTTGGCAGTCTCCTCCGGAAGTCCGCCTGCGTCGTCGATGGATGTGCTTGGCTATCGACAGCTGTCTCGGAGCTTGCAGCAGTGGTAACTGGGATAGAGCTCTTTCCGAAAGTAGCCGTGGAGTCGCTTGCATGTGGCTTGACCGCCAGCCAGTGGTAAGTCGTAGTAATCAGGCGAGCACGATCAGCTTCGATGAAGGCGTCACAATCCTGAGTGAGTCTATTGAACAACGTCTTGAAGTGCTGAGGTAGCAGGCCAAGTCGGACCCAGACCTAAGACAGTGCGCTTCGCTCCACGGAAATAGCCATCAGCTCGCTCGATCAGTGGAGCTTGAAGGCCATCAATGCTCGCATTGTTCGATTCAAGCATATGAAAGCCTGCTGCTTCGAGAGCGTGCTGCAGACTTTCTGGCGTGGGTGTACCTACAGCGCGATCAGAGGCTTGATTCGCCTCATTAACTCCTGATGAATCTGGGTTGGCAGTATCATATGCGGGCAATCTGGCCCAGTCCAGCAGCGAGACCTGGCACCAGGCTTCAGCACTCGATACAGCTCTTGGCATAGTTTCGCGTGGTTTTTGGCAAGGCTGAACGCTTGGATCTGATAGAAGCCGTCGAAATGATTGTCTGGAAGCGGCAGTGGCAGGTCATTGAAGTCAGCGTGGATGAAGGTGTTTGACAACCGCAGCTGCTTGTTGTACAGAGGTGGCGCCTTGCTAGTTGATCGGCGTCGATATTCAGTCCGGTGATTTGAGCCCCATGATCTTCGATATGTGTGCTGCGACAAGGCCTCTCCACACCCTAGATCCAGGACTTTGGCTTCTGCGGGAAGAAGCAGTTCCTTGGCAATGCTCTCTTCGTACAAAGACTGGGTTGTCCAATATGCTGGCATCCAAGTCCATGAGTGGAGGAATGTACATCTTTCTCGACCTCTCCGATGGCGCATAGGTGGTTTAGTACACCATAGTAGTCGGCTAGGCATTTGCCGACTGTTTTCTGATAGTCCACTCCCAAAGTGGCAATCATTGACTTCTCATCCTCCCAGTCAAGGTCGTAGATGATATACGAGTCCATGAAGTTATCGACTTGTTCTTGTGTCAAGCCTCGCAATATCCGTGAATGATCGAATGATCGTCTTAACACGCTGTGATCTTCTGTTGCCTCGCGATCTTTTACTCTCAGATCCAAACTATGCGGTATTGCATGCTGATCGCTGTCCTGTTCGACCATGATATCTGTCGTCATTGTTCGTGCTGCTTCCAGTGCTCCAGAGCCCAACACTTGGCCAGAAAGGACCTGTGAGGCAACAGTCACTTCAGAAAGAGCTGTGCTTTGCAGAACCGAAGTCCACAGATGCGATGGAAGGAAACAACAGATGTTCGTTGACAGGCAAGGATGCTTGTTTCAATAGAAAAGTCTGAGGCGAAATTTCTTGTTTGTTACTGTACTCACCCATCGACAGTGTATCGGGTTTCAGCTCACACACCGCTCAGCTGTGTGTCAAACGCGAGTCTCGCTTTTCTTGCCAGCGACTGATGACAAACTTGCCGATACAATCACGTGTGCCTTGCCGGGCACGATGCATCGGGTGACGGCAACATGCTATGCCACGCTGACGATGTGTTGAGCCAGTGCGCAAACAATGTGGTGACTCAGAGCGCCATCTTTGCACAGACTTCCGGGTCCTCCTCGCACGTTCGACATCGAAGGGCTGTCGGCACAGCAGCTTGACAGCGAAGTGTGCGGCGACATTGGCCAGGTTGTTGTGCGGCTCGAGGTAATTTCGAGTTTCATGCGATCCCACATGTCATCGTCTTGCAGGACAGATGCACGGTATGGTCCAATCAATCAGAGAGCAGCACCTCGATCGAATCTCAAGCACGATTGTAGAATGACTCAGAATCAGCTCAGGGTCTGCATCCGTTGTCGCTCCAGCACGCCACGTGAGGAGAAGACCCGCATCTGCTACTGTAAGCACTTCCTTTCGCAGCTTCCTAGTGCCGGTCGTCGGAGCGTTTTTTGCAATAACAGCGAGTCTTGCGAGGAGCGGGCCCACAACGGCATCTTGTTCGTCAGAATAGTCGAAATGCTTGTGGGCACAGATTGGTTTCCTGTCAGGTCTTGAGAAGTGACGTCGAAGGCTGGCAGGTCCCAGATTGGCCCTGTCAGGGCGTCGACCATGATCTGCTGGCGTGCTGAGGTCCTAAGCCATCTTGATCTTCCTGGTTGACGCCGACGAGGACTTGATTCTCCGGAGGACATCGACAGTCAACATCCGGGAACGGGTTAATCTTTTCTGCTGAAGGACTCTGAATCATACGACGAAATCCGTCCATGGTTCAAAATCTGATGCGGAAGAGAGACAGCCGTGCCGAGTCATGAAGGCCTGCCAGGATCCCATCGCTGGCTGACGGAGACAAGTCCGGCGACATGGTATCGTCGCGGCTGCTGGCTGCTGTTATCAGATGTCCAAACCTTCAGGTATGTGTTGTGGTGAAGAGGAAAGACAAGTAGAAAGCGAAGATGTTCGTTCCACAATCTCAAGCCAAGAAGGCGCCTCCCTCCCGCCCCTTGCAAACCAGCCGAACTTTAAAGCTCGTTCGGCGAGCAATAGCACGATGTTTGAAGAAGGATCAATCATATCACACATGACATTATATCAAGCTCTCATATCTATCTAGCCCACTTCTCTGAGTAGCACCACCTGTGCCATTCTGCTGCTGCTGCGGTTCGCTCCCGACGACTGCGGACCAGGAAAGTTTACCCACTCTGAGTAACAGCTTGCGGGACTCGTCGGAGCGGCGTATGCTAAAGCCACTCGTCGTCCGAGATCCATTCATAGACGACGGCTGTGTTGACCAGTTCGACGCTGAGCTTTTCGTTGCTGCCGACCAATCTATACTCGATCCTGCAGTCGTAGTTCCAGTCCAAGCTTGGTTGAGCAGGTCGCATCGGCATACTCGTGGTCGCTGCGCCGCTTGGTGTTCGACTTGGTTGAAGAGGTTGAGAGTACTGGCTGCTGGTGTCAGGGCAGAGAATGAGGCGAGGTCAGGCGTAATGGCTCGTTGCGGCGCTGCTGAGGTCTAAGTGAAGATATTGATGGCTGCGACGGTCGTGTTGTGGTTGCAGATGTCTGCCATGAGAAGGTCGGAGTTTGTGTCGTCGATGGGTTCCTCGGATTTGTTGGAACAGCCGCAGTATCCAATCGTTCATCAGATCGTTGTCTGTGCTGGTTTGCGACCCGAGACCAATGTCTCAAAGTCCGCCTCGTCACTGTTGGAGAGGCCGTTCATAGCAGAAGCATTGCCGACAGAGGTGTGCCCGGCTGCGCTACTCTTCCGGCATTTGCACTGCCATTACTACTTGACAGTTCTTGCAATTTCCTTGTGTGTTCTCGTTCAATCTTCCCGCTAAGTGTTTTGATCAGAGACATAAAAGCTTGGAATTGCTGAAGATTCAGGAGGGGGTCCAAGACTCATACTCCACAGATTGGAAGGACTTCCATAGCGAGAAGTCAGAGTCTGCCACCTCGCCCACTTGACGGAATACCTTCAGAGCTGCCATCATCACTCCAGGCTCTTTAGTCTTGATGCCCTTCATTAGTGGCACGACTTTCTCTGGACGTGTACTTGTCCAGTATGACGGAGTTTGAGGCATTGCTCTTCTTCTTGTCAGCGATGCCGATTCATTGAGGTCGTCGTTTGCATCGTCCGTGCTCGCTGAACCACCCACAAAGGGTATAGAAAGCTTCGAGTCCTCGGATCTTGATTGCCAAGCTGCTAGTCTTTGCGAAGACATCGCTATGACAGGGAATAGCTGATTCTTCGCTGTACTGAAGTCGAGAACTGGAAGCACGAACGGCAGCGTGTTTCAAAGCCGCGTCAACCAAAGCATGAGTAGGTGAATCAAGAGTCAGTAGTATAATGGGCAGGATGTCTTCGCTGAACTCTTTACCAGAGCAGTTATCGGCCACGGTCTGCATGTTCTCAAGCAGAATCATAAGACCAGCCTCTTATGATGCGTCCTTCTCGGCGGAACGTTGGTGATATATATTTCTCGCAACTTAGGGACCACCGCGCTCTGTGAAAGCTCTCTTGCCTGTGGGCATTGCTCTCACCATTGCAAACATATTGGTCATGATGGGCGCGAGCAATTCTTTGTCTTTCATCTCCTCAAGTAACGCAGCAAGACCTTCTTCTCCAGGACGCTCTTTGGGAATTGTGGCATGATCCGGGAGACCTCGCATAAACTGTAGCTTCTCGTTGGCAGTTTTGGCAGGCAGCTCTTCCAAGAATCGTATCGTCGAAACCAATATGTTGTCGAAATAGCTCCGCCTGCTGGAACTCTTTCGCCGACAACCTCTGAGCCGGTCGCCGAGTAATAAGACGTGAAGCAGCTCCGAACATAGTTTCGGAGGCAAGGGGTGCGAGATGGTACAAGAAAGTTGTTGCTTTGTGTCGGGACAGAGCTTGAGCTTGAGAAGATTCGCTTATAAGATGACAGCGAGCCACCTACATTGAGTGGCGACTTGTGTGGGCTGTTGTATAGCGCCACGAATCAACAGGCCCGAGGGAGAACATGTCTGCGATGCGGTCAAAGTGTTGTCAAGCACGAAGTCAGGACTGGTATAGCTCCAAATCCAGTTGAACAGATCCAGGCAATCGCGGGTCATGGTTCAGGACTTCGTAGAGACTTATGGGGTGGAACGGGGTCGCAGATGTACTGCTTTCATGTGGACCACAGAACGCCAGAGCCCGAGATCTTCCAATCGCCCTTTGCGTTGACGAGGACGGCTTCTGGTGTGAGGTTTGCAATGCACCAAGCCAGCACTTTCGTGCAAGAACTCCAGTCCTTTACCCAGCTGTAGCAGGCCTTTTTGTATCTCAAGCTCATCGATCTCCAGCTCACGTCTCTTTCGTGCACCGTCTGACTCCTCGACCACATATCGACTGGCTCTCCCACCAGAGCGCTCGCGGTCATCTTTCTCTTGCAGCAGGCCTGCAAACTTGACACGACCTGCTCAGTCGCAAACATCAGCCCTCCATTCCTGGTCTCTTCCACTGGCTCAGCGAGCTCCAGTACTGACGGATGTCGCAGGCGCGCAAGAGCGCTAGCTTCCTGCTTCAAGCGTGCCAGCACTTCATCATTGTGCGCGCTTCACAGAGCTGGCGCCACTTCTGCCTCCAAGCCCTCCTCCTGGCGCCTCAAGCTCTTCCTTTCGAAGACAAATATCGAGGCTGCCTTGCCTGACTGTTTCCGTTTCGCATCGAAGATTCTTCCATGGTCCGGCGGTGCTGCTGGGGTTGCGGCGCGATGGTGTAGTTACTTGTGATGTTCGAAGAGAAGGACTTCAATGCAGACGAAAACATCTTGCAGAAGATCGGTCGGCATTGTCCACTGTCCAAGTGTCGTGGCCGTGTGCGGTGTTCAAGCTCCGCCTGATAAGATGATGCCTCGTTACGACATCGCGTGCAACCTCATTCCAGACTACACGAACAAAAAAGAAGCGATCGTCTGTGAAGTACACGGGTGGACGAGGAATTAGTGAGCAATTGTCAAGTGATAGGTTACGAACATTAAAGCAAGGTAACCGCAGGCGTGGTCAATCAGGGTCCAAAGACCCACTCTCTATACATGGGTATGGGTATCATCCAATGCCAAAGAACCACAGCCAACTCTCTATATACATTATATCCATCGATCGTCTGATATCCTCTTCATGTCAAGTCATTAACTTGCTCGCCGACCCACGGCTCTTATAAGCCATTTCTGCTGCATTGTCTGCCGTGCCGATCTATCTCATGGTGATGGAATAGAGCCGGGCTCGAGGTCCCAATGCGAAGAGCTCGATATCGCCGAGCACACTACCACTAGCTTCGAGGTAACCGTGTTGTACAAACGCTGCTGTCTGCCTTTGGAGACCTGTGGTGCTCAATCTCTGGTTCATGAATCGGGGTGACGAGGCTTTCACGTGTAGAAGTCCTGCAAACACCATTCGGAGACATCTTTGGCATGTGGAGCTGACCGTTGTGAACAGGCATCTCTTGGACGCCGGTAGGCGAAAACTCCTGTAATCCATTCTTCTTCTCCCGTCAGCGCTCCTGTTGGTGCTGACTTGGAGATCATCCTGAATGCCAAATCTTGGTGATAAGCTCCGCTGGGAAGGCCGTCGGTCCTCAATGGCGCAAAGTTGGGCTCTATGCTGCGTAGAGGCATATAGTTGAATGGCGGAACGTCTCCAGCAAGTTGAGGGATGCCTCGGAAGAAGTCCTTCTCCATTTTCCAGTTGTTCATGTCGAGCAGTGCGGTCTCATAGGCAGGAGCCAGTCGGTACAGCTGTCGGTCGCCGTCGAAGCTCATGATGTCGAATGGTTCGTGACGCCATGTTACGCGAATGTTCTTGATGTAGATAGACCAGAATCTGTTGGTTAACCTATCCTTCTCACGACTGCAACAGTCGATCACGTAGACGTGGCCAGGTGAGATGTGTCTATGACTGGGTCATGGAAGAAGACCTTCTCTGAGAATCTGATAGAAGTCAGTGGATTCTCCGACACAGGGTGCAGTCTTTACTTACTGCGGTCTGAACCAGGGAGGCGGAGGTCCAGCTGTCGGGAGATTCGCGTTGACCTCGAAAGATATCGCTTGTGCAGCATTCTCAGTATGCTGATTCGTTCGACCATGTTACAGTCCTTGAAGAGATAGATGTCGACCAGTTCGCAAGACGTCCCATAGCGGACACTTTTGTTGGTAGCGGTTCAGAGTCGTTTCCCAAACCCTTGATGACTGCGCTGACGATGAGGTCCTGATTGTACTGAATCATCAAAGCACACAGAGTTCGGGGCCAGGTGTCGAATGTAATTCACGAGGTTGTTCAAGAAGCATGTCATATGCCGCCCGTCGGGTCGGTCCGCGCCGTGGTGCCCACGTCGAGAAGTCTGGCTGCACCGCGCGTCGTGAGTCCTCGTTCATGTCTTCCGGCATCATGGAGTTGGCACCGCTAAAACACCTGGCTTGCTGGCGCAGTTCCACCATTCGCAAAGAAAACTGTCGGAGGCGAGTGTACAGAAGAAGATTCGAGTAGTGCAGGCTTGCGCATTGCTGGGGTCTTGGTGCAAGTTATCAGCCAAATCTGTCTCTACTTGTCTTATGCCGTACAATTACCTTGAGCATAGCTCTCAATGATGCGGCCTGGACCTTGCACTCCATCATGACCAGAATCTACTATGGTTGGCGCGAAGGCATCACCTGACGTTCGATATTGGATGATCCAGTTCCATTCGCGGTCGAAGGCTTCCCTTCCAGTTCTAATACGCGAGCTTCCAGTAAGGCGAGTCTGTCCTGGACTTCTTTCTTCAGAAGCGGTTGGCCTTCCTGTCAGCTTCCTGTTTTCGCGCTCGCTGCTCTGCGGTCAGAACACGACCGGACGCCCATGGCTTCTCCTTCTCTCCTGCTGTGCCGTTACTGCGGGCCTTGCCGCCAGTGCGAGCGCTCATGCTTATGTGTCTTGTCGCAGGATCCAAAATGGTTCCTGCAGCGGAATTCCAGATATGTAAAGCTCAAGCGAAAGCTGTGGCGCCTGTTGACACGGACGCGCGATGACGGAGCAATGTTAGGAGAGACTGGCTGAGGCTGCGCGCTGAGAACGCCTCACGGGACACCTGAGGTCGAGGACCACAGCAGGCACGGGTCCTTCAAGTTGAAAGCCGAGTGAACAAACTGTTCTCAAAGTGTTTCTTCTCACAGTTCTCTGCCTTGGACTCCTTCTGGGCCTTTCCCGCAACATCGCGTGGCGCTTGACTGGGACTGGGTGCTGCGTCTGAACGCTGGCTCGGTGATCAACAGTTGAGCTCTCGTTTCTGGTGCATGATCAGCATGGCCGCGAGCCTAAATGGCAATTCAGGAAGAGTGCGCCGTCTCTTTTGAGAACATCTGCTAGGTGAGCTGCAGCGGTGAAGTCTACAACAACCATATCTTTTTGTAGGCTGATGGTGGAAGAGAAGCTCTTCAGCGATGTGAATGCTGCCATGTCTTCCATAGGCCTCGGTATGTTGAAGAAGAGCAACCAGTGGCAAGCATTACCGATCACTCAAGCTGCGCCATGTTCCGATAGCGTTACTAAGCTGTCGAGCTGAAAATCGGGTAACTTCCCTGGCTTCAGCTGTCTTTATACATGAAAGCTGCATAACATCAGCTGAGTACTGATGGTTGTGGATGTCGCTCGTGGAGGTTTCTCTCTGTCGTGAAATCCCAAAATAGCTTAGATCAAGATCGGTGGCCTGAGCCGATCGGCCCTGGACCGCATGGCCGGGATAGCAAAGCAACGCCGAGTGGCCGATTTCGCCCTTTCACCGAGAAGTGACTCTTGCTGCATTGATGAGCCATTGGAGGTGACACAAAGCTGTAAAAAGTAGAGACAACGGCGGAGTGCATACAGCAGCTGTACATTACCTACCAGCAACCATGGCTTCCTCATCACTCCGGACGCTGCTACGCGGTCGTCGAATAGACTGAGCAGCGCCTGCCAGAAGAGCTCACGATGCGCCGTCAGTCAAGCACAGAAAACGATCATACAGCACACCTCTCAGAGCCGCCCGATGCCAGCGATCCAAGGCTCTCCAAGATCGGATGTCTCATAGCTTATCTATCACCAAAACGACCTCACCGAAGCCTATCACGCCCAATGAAGAAGCTCGTCTTCGGCCGTGCCTTCACAGATCATATGATGTCGCTAGAGTGGACAGCAACAGATGGATGGCTCCCACCAAGGATAACACCTTATCAGAATCTCTCACTGGATCCTGCGACCTGTGTGCTGCACTATGCGTTTGAAGCATTTGAGGGTATGAAGGCATACAAGGACAAAGAAGGAACGTGCGATTGTTTCGACCAGACAAGAACATGGCTCGCATGAACAAGAGTGTGTCTCGGATAGCGTTGCCCACATTCGATGGCGAGGCTGTGATAGATCTGATCAAGAGTTTGCCAAGATGGAGGAGAGGTTCATCCCCCTCGAAGCGCGGCTTCAGCTTGTACTTGCGGCCAAATATGATCGGACACAGCGAACACTTGGCGTTGGACCACCAGGCAGTGCGATGCTCTATGTGATCGCCTCGCCTGTCGGACCATACTACCCCACAGGCTTCAGGCTGTCTCGCTCGAAGCCACCGATATGCTGTGCGTGCCTGGCCAGGTGGTGTTGGTGCTAGCAAGCTTGGTGCCAACTATGCTCCATGCATTGTGCCGCAGATGCAAGCTGCCTCGCGAGGTTTCCCACCAGAACCTTTGGTTGTTCAAGGAGGTGGATCCAGCTACTGGTGTAGAGGAGGACTGGGTGACTGAGGTCGGTACGATGAACTTGTTCGCTGCAATCGTGAACAAGGAGGGTCAGAAAGAGCTAATGACTGCGGCACTTGACGGAACAATCTTGGAAGGTGTGGTGCGTGACTCCGTGCTCGCACTTGCAAGAGAAAGATTGGTACCTCCAGGTTGGAAAGTCTCGGAGCGAAGATTCGCAATGCGCGAATTGGTCGAGGCTGCGGAACGAAGGACGCATGATCGAGGTCTTTGGCTCCGGTACCGCGGCGACCGTGTCGCCTGTCCGAGCAATCTCCTACAAGGCAAGCTCGTAGACTGTGGAATTCCGGAAGGTGAGGAGGTCGGTCCAATCTGCTTGCAGATGAAGAACTGGATAGAAGGCATCCAGTACGGAGAGGAGAGCACCCGTGGAGGTAAGTCTCAGAGCGTTCGATTCATGATTATTGCGCGTGCTAACAACTTCATAGTGTCAAGTGCTAGAAGCGAGCTGCACTCCGCGGTCGCATCCCTGCAACCCCAGACTTGTATATGTATAATGGCATGTATATCATCCAAGCGCGCGAATCAGCCGCGTTCGATTGCAGAAGAGCAGTGAGCCAACGCGTCCGTCCCATGTTGACGATGCTCCTTGCTTCACTACCTATCCGCTTTCGTGTATCGTACAACATTCCATGCCAACAATCTTGCTATATGCTAAACCACCTGTACAGAAAGAGGGTGATGCGAGAAGCACACGCGGAACGAGTGACCTGCACACTTCGAGATGAATCCTTCGCGATCCCTCCGAAAAATTACACTCGAATCAAGCTCCAATGGCAGACACGATGAACTGAGCCGCTGCTTCAGCATCGCCACCATAACTCAAGTGAGATCCGATCCAGTACTGCCACAGCGGCGCAAAGAGTGTCAGCGCCACCACAGAACTCCTTGACTTCGAGGCATCACGCCGTCCCAGAGCCTGGCCGTTGAATGGATCGCCGAAGAGCACAGCAGCGGCGACCTTGCTGCCATCAAGGCCTTGCGCGCTAAGAGCGTTGTGCACGACCATTGCACCTTGAGAGTAGCCTCCGAGGACGAGCTTGGTGTCTGGGCAGGAGCTCAGGATGGCTTGTGCTTGGGAAGCCATTTGCTAAGGCTCGGTGTCAGCAGTGTTAGAGGTGTTCGCGCACTGGGAATAAATTACTGGACCTCCAGAAGCTCTAAGGTTGGCGTTACCGGCAGCATCAGCTGGGTAGTCAACGCCTTCACTGCCGACCTTATCGGCGCCCAGCTGACTGGCAAGAGCATCGGCGAGCGGGCTGCCAATGACGGTACCCAATGTACCGCGATTTCACCAGTGCCACGGGCGAAGAGTAGCGTCACGGCTAATAAATGTCAGTCTTGTTGACTGTTGTTGGAAGGACTCGCGAGGCCACTTACACTTGCAGCTTCCATCACCAGATGATGGAGAGGTTCCAGAGTCCGACCCACCGCTGCCAGAGCTGGTACCAGTACCGCCAGTGCTCGTTCCTGCACTGCTACCAGTTCCGGGAAAGACCACCCAGCGAACCCAAGTTTCCGAAACCTGAAAGTTCTGTTGGATCCTGTGCCTGTAGATCCAGTCAAGCCGCTCAAACCAGAAGTACCACTTCCAGATGATCCACCCATCAGACTACCGAGATCAAACTGACGCCCCCTCAAGCCCGCAAGACCGCTTCCAGAGCCCGAAGGCGACCAAGCGACGGAAGTCCTCCAAGCCCGCCAGAAGAAGCACCACCAAGACCTCCCAGACCGCCAGAAGAGCTCCCCGTCGAACCTGTCAATCCTCCGGACCTCCTAGTGGGTTGCTGCCAGAAGACGATCCTCCCAGGCCTCCTAGTCCACCAGCTCCACCAAGACCGCCCAAGCCACCAAGACCACCGGTAGATCCTGTCCCGGTCGATGGTAGACCTGTACTCAGTCCACCTAAATCCGCCTGTACGGAGGGAAGAGAGAACTGGCGTTTCTCATTTGCGATTGGGGCGGAGGAGGCGGTGAGGGCGAGGGTGAGGAGGAGGAGGTGGCGTGCAGCTTCATGGTCAGATCCGATAGCTGGATGTGTGTGAACGAGTGCAATGGCCCGATCAACGGCTTGAGTTGGTAAATGAGTGAAGGGTTGAAAACGAGAGCCTGATGTTGATGCCAGTAGAAACTGTATTCAGAGGTGGTGAGGGAGGTTTATACTCTGTCGAAGGCACTGCACGCTCGCTATATGATGAACGAAGCGGGATCTATGATCGCTCCATGCCAAAATCGTTTCAGCCATGCGTCTGGAACTCATTGAGAGGTATGA
>JALHSO010000045.1:15000-17500 GCA_022984855.1 Dimocarpus longan
AACCCTAAACCCTAAACCCTAAACCCTAAACCCTAAACCCTAAACCCTAAACCCTAAACCCTAAACCCTAAACCCTAAACCCTAAACCCTAAACCCTAAACCCTAAACCCTAAACCCTAAACCCTAAACCCTAAACCCTAAACCCTAAACCCTAAACCCTAAACCCTAAACCCTAAACCCTAAACCCTAAACCCTAAACCCTAAACCCTAAACCCTAAACCCTAAACCCTAAACCCTAAACCCTAAACCCTAAACCCTAAACCCTAAACCCTAAACCCTAAACCCTAAACCCTAAACCCTAAACCCTAAACCCTAAACCCTAAACCCTAAACCCTAAACCCTAAACCCTAAACCCTAAACCCTAAACCCTAAACCCTAAACCCTAAACCCTAAACCCTAAACCCTAAACCCTAAACCCTAAACCCTAAACCCTAAACCCTAAACCCTAAACCCTAAACCCTAAACCCTAAACCCTAAACCCTAAACCCTAAACCCTAAACCCTAAACCCTAAACCCTAAACCCTAAACCCTAAACCCTAAACCCTAAACCCTAAACCCTAAACCCTAAACCCTAAACCCTAAACCCTAAACCCTAAACCCTAAACCCTAAACCCTAAACCCTAAACCCTAAACCCTAAACCCTAAACCCTAAACCCTAAACCCTAAACCCTAAACCCTAAACCCTAAACCCTAAACCCTAAACCCTAAACCCTAAACCCTAAACCCTAAACCCTAAACCCTAAACCCTAAACCCTAAACCCTAAACCCTAAACCCTAAACCCTAAACCCTAAACCCTAAACCCTAAACCCTAAACCCTAAACCCTAAACCCTAAACCCTAAACCCTAAACCCTAAACCCTAAACCCTAAACCCTAAACCCTAAACCCTAAACCCTAAACCCTAAACCCTAAACCCTAAACCCTAAACCCTAAACCCTAAACCCTAAACCCTAAACCCTAAACCCTAAACCCTAAACCCTAAACCCTAAACCCTAAACCCTAAACCCTAAACCCTAAACCCTAAACCCTAAACCCTAAACCCTAAACCCTAAACCCTAAACCCTAAACCCTAAACCCTAAACCCTAAACCCTAAACCCTAAACCCTAAACCCTAAACCCTAAACCCTAAACCCTAAACCCTAAACCCTAAACCCTAAACCCTAAACCCTAAACCCTAAACCCTAAACCCTAAACCCTAAACCCTAAACCCTAAACCCTAAACCCTAAACCCTAAACCCTAAACCCTAAACCCTAAACCCTAAACCCTAAACCCTAAACCCTAAACCCTAAACCCTAAACCCTAAACCCTAAACCCTAAACCCTAAACCCTAAACCCTAAACCCTAAACCCTAAACCCTAAACCCTAAACCCTAAACCCTAAACCCTAAACCCTAAACCCTAAACCCTAAACCCTAAACCCTAAACCCTAAACCCTAAACCCTAAACCCTAAACCCTAAACCCTAAACCCTAAACCCTAAACCCTAAACCCTAAACCCTAAACCCTAAACCCTAAACCCTAAACCCTAAACCCTAAACCCTAAACCCTAAACCCTAAACCCTAAACCCTAAACCCTAAACCCTAAACCCTAAACCCTAAACCCTAAACCCTAAACCCTAAACCCTAAACCCTAAACCCTAAACCCTAAACCCTAAACCCTAAACCCTAAACCCTAAACCCTAAACCCTAAACCCTAAACCCTAAACCCTAAACCCTAAACCCTAAACCCTAAACCCTAAACCCTAAACCCTAAACCCTAAACCCTAAACCCTAAACCCTAAACCCTAAACCCTAAACCCTAAACCCTAAACCCTAAACCCTAAACCCTAAACCCTAAACCCTAAACCCTAAACCCTAAACCCTAAACCCTAAACCCTAAACCCTAAACCCTAAACCCTAAACCCTAAACCCTAAACCCTAAACCCTAAACCCTAAACCCTAAACCCTAAACCCTAAACCCTAAACCCTAAACCCTAAACCCTAAACCCTAAACCCTAAACCCTAAACCCTAAACCCTAAACCCTAAACCCTAAACCCTAAACCCTAAACCCTAAACCCTAAACCCTAAACCCTAAACCCTAAACCCTAAACCCTAAACCCTAAACCCTAAACCCTAAACCCTAAACCCTAAACCCTAAACCCTAAACCCTAAACCCTAAACCCTAAACCCTAAACCCTAAACCCTAAACCCTAAACCCTAAACCCTAAACCCTAAACCCTAAACCCTAAACCCTAAACCCTAAACCCTAAACCCTAAACCCTAAACCCTAAACCCTAAACCCTAAACCCTAAACCCTAAACCCTAAACCCTAAACCCTAAACCCTAAACCCTAAACCCTAAACCCTAAACCCTAAACCCTAAACCCTAAACCCTAAACCCTAAACCCTAAACCCTAAACCCTAAACCCTAAACCCTAAACCCTAAACCCTAAACCCTAAACCCTAAACCCTAAACCCTAAACCCTAAACCCTAAACCCTAAACCCTAAACCCTAAACCCTAA
>JALHSO010000046.1:0-19776 GCA_022984855.1 Dimocarpus longan
GTGGCATGGAAATGCAACAAGTTTGCAAGTACATCGAGAGTCTTGGTTTCGCTATCAGCCAGACCGAGCTTCCACCAGGATCAGTGCAAAGCTGCTTTTCACCAACTGGTGCCATCCGTCCTAAGCAATTGGCCATCAACTTGACTGCAGTCTTCCGCATTGCTGCACGTATTTACCTACTGCACGCTTGATCGCAGACAAACACTCCTTCGGCACCACATATGGGTGGCCTTGTGTCCCAGTTCTCCGAGCTCATGAACTTCATACCTGCCGGAGCCGATGGTTTCGATCGATCTCTTGCTTGGCCAATCCTCATTGCAGGTGCTCTTCCTTGCCTGCCTCGCCCTTCAGATCCATGTTCGCTGAGCGCTGCGAACGCCTCGCGATGCCGCTAACTTCGGCTCCTTCGGTCGCGTTCGAGAACTTCTCAAGGACATCTGGCAGACCAACGACACTGCTTTTGCTCAGGGAGACTACCAAGGCATCCGCTGGCGCGATGCGATGCAGCAGAAGGGCTGGGGACCACCTCCTCATTTAATGGTGTCGTCCATGCTCTTCCTGCATCCTGGCCTGCAGTCTCCTCCCACTTTCGATCAACGACATAAACACACACTCTCTTTCTTTGCATAGCGACGGCGCTTTTTAGCTTAATCATCTGGCATGATGAGATTATGATACCCTCCGCGTCACCGGGGTTCGCCCAGACTAGTGCAGCTCTTGGGTTAGATGTAATGCATACCTATGAAGGCCTAAAGAAGCCTCACACGAATTAGCATAAATGAAAAACAAAGCAACATCCACATATCATTGCTTGTCATCAAATCTTTCGACTCTGTGGTTGGTGATGCTCTCCTCTCCCGAACGGATGTCCAAAGCCGGCATGCGTAACGTGTACAGCGGGCTAGATCTTCCCTCCCTACATATATCCCAAAATAGCCTTCGCGAACCATTACGAATCTTGAATTCAGGTGCAACCGATGCATCCAGGCGTCGATCAGCACAACTTCCGATGGCAAGTGGTGTAGAGCAAAGCAAACTCTCCGCTGTCAACGTCCGAGTATCCTCCAACGAGCTCGAAGCTGACTACTGCGCGCGAAGCGTCCCTTGACAAGCCATCCTGAGACGCGCCACGGTGGGGCCCTTCAGTGAACCGTTTCTGGCGAACCGCATCGCAAGAACCCGTTTCCCTGCCGGATCTATCGAAATGACTTCACCAATCGGCAAGACCAATTTCGATCCTGTGGACACTTCTTCGATCCGAGAGAGCATTCTGCAAGGGACGATGTGGAATCTCCTTCGCTGACGAACGGCAATGCGCTTGCACGATTTCGAGTTCGAGCCTGGGCGGAGTAAGGATGGGACGAAGGAGTGTTGATGGTAGAATGGGAGGAGGATGATAGTACGAAGGGTGTGAGTGGAGATTGGGAGATCAGCTGGGAAGGGAGAGAACAGTGCTTCCTGCAGAGACCAGCCTGCAGCTCCTGGCGAGGAGATACCAGTTAATAGACTGTACTTCTTGCTGGGTCCTGGTGTGGCGATTCCTACACAGGTGAAGCTGCAGAAAGGACATATTGCATGGCGTACTGCTCCTTTACCTGCCATCTTCTCGCCAGAGCTTGGAGCGACTGCTCGAGAGGCGGGAAAGAAAGGGGTGCTGCATACATTATGGGCCAAGAAGCGGTTGCAAGTACTGCAGAAGAGATCGAGCATGAGTCGAAAGACAATGTGGAGGGAATTGGATATGAAATGGCCGCGGCAGAGAAAGACTGGATCGAGCAGAACTTTGGCGTCTTGACGATGCCGAGTAAGATCAGCATATCAACGCAGTCAGCGATGAGCTCTGTGATGGGTAACGCGAGCCTGAACAGTCCGACAAGCCCGCGGAGCCTGGTGGCGGTCGGCTCATGGACAAGTTAAAAGGCTCAAGCTCGGAACGAGCGCGCAAGATCTGTCCTCGAGGGAAGATAGAGGGAAGTGCTCCAGAGCATAATCCTTGAGTCCGGAAGGCACAGATGTCGCAGTTGAAGATTTTTTTCGGCAGCTTCGCAGCGTTTAAAGGGTGCTGCTCCAACATCATCACTTGCAGCAAATGCCGCCACAGCCACCTGCAGAGCAGCAACGTAAAGTTGGTCGCACAGAGGCCGCCAGATTCATTCATCTCGCAACAGCGGCCGCAAGGTGGCATGGGCTCTCTCAATGCTTTTGCTAGCGGCGACATCAGCGACACAGGATTTTCGCAGCCCTCCAGCTGATGACGACAAAGAAGACGACCTGTTCGCTTTGCCGATGAGTCCGCGAAGCCCAGAGATGGGCACCAAGAGTCCCTTCTCATTCACAGCGCAAGACACGATGAAGTATTTGAAGGAAGAAAAGGCATCAAGCTGAGCTTGGAGTGAGAAGTGGTTGTAGAGAGGAAGAGCATTGGTTGGCGTTGGAAAAGGACCAGCTTCCTAGAGCATTATCATACCCCAATAGTCCTTATGTCAGATATCTTATGCCAGAGTTGAGGAATTGAAATGTGTTCAATGTCAGGGCTCTTCCACGAGGTCGGAAGCCACATCAGTCCATGCGAAGCGTTACACAGCTTTAGCGAGAGAGGCGCAGGCGCATGCACCATTCTTGATCTCAGCATCGTCTTCGAACAGCGTCCTCTCCTCTACCACTAACTACATCTATTGGACAGCACGGGATACCTCAGTGACCCAGATGGATTCCGGTTTCCGCATCAGCGCGGGCTGAAAAGCACTTTGAGAGCAATACCGCGCCGATAATGCAAGGCGCAAAATGGCGATCAGATCTACAGTCGCGTGGAACATCTCTACCAAGGAGACGTCTGGATCCCTTCGCTACCTCCAGCTTTCGTTCCGAGAAGTGGTTACCTCTCGCCGAACAGGTGGTTAGACGAGCCAAAGACCAACTTCGCCATTATTGAGGCTGCAAGATACAATCAGATCCAGCGACTGGCGCTCCTATTGCAGCAACCCGACAAAGACGTCGAACTTTCTCAACTATGAGGGCATGAGTGCTCTTCACTACGCTGTCGCAAAGCGGGCCATATTGCGAGCAGTCAAAAATGTTGCTCGATCGAGGAGGCGCCAATTCCTGGTGTACAAGTACTCGATAAGACTAGTCCAACGCCGTTGATGCTGGCCGCGCGTCGAAGGCCATCTTGAGATCGCAGAGCATTTGCTGTCGGTTGGCGCTCCAACCGATGCAAAATGGTGTACTACAAACCAGACCGTCAGTTCCGGCCCCAGATCTGGTGCGCGGAGGTATTCCTAGAAGGCGACTGCGGAAGCCAGATAGGCAGGTCTTTGATGTGGTCACAGAAGCAATCCTAGGCGGGGATATCAAAATTGTAATATGCTGCTCTCCATGCTGCTCTCCATTCAAGCCTATGATCGTGGAACAAGGGACCACAAGGCAGGTTCTAAAGACCTGGACCCGCTGCCCTTGGCAATGCTCAGCGGACGATATGATATCGTGGAGCTGCTGCTGGCATACACCGACTTTCCCCAGCGAGTGAGCTTTTATATCGAAGACAAGAGCGTTCAAACGCCAGAGAATTCACTCTCTTTTTGCCACGATGATCGACGCTCTATCTGTATCTACTCCTTTGGTGTGGGCAGTCTTACAACAGGACGCAAACACAGCTTTTACGAACTATCATGGAGCATTCCCGCTTCCTCCAACGTCTTCGCTTAAACGAGGCTTTCCATCTTGCTGCATTGATAGAGAAACACCGAAGCAATGCTATGCCTCCTACGAAGCGGCGTGGACGTGAACTGCGAGCATCAAGGCCGCACGGCGCTTCAGCTTGTCTCATTTTACGGCAAGACTATGGCCGTAAAGTCATTGCTTGAACACGATGCAGACATCGACAAGCTCAATGTGGGCATTGACCACACAGCATTGAAGAATTGGGAGACTGACCTTTTCGTCATTCTTTCAGATTCATTCACAATTCGACGAGCCTTCGCGCTTAGAGCTGTGCTTATCGGCGGGAGATCTCAAACGTGTCGTCAATTTGGTCGTAAGATCTCCCTGGAGTAGCCCTCCACCAAGCACCAGCGCACACGCCATACACTTTGCTGTGCCTCATCTGGAAGTGCTAGATCTACTTGTTGCAAAAGGTACGAATGTGTCGATTGTCAGTCCTCATACTGGGTTTACACCACTTCATGTAGCAGCTGCATGGCTGCTGCCAGATTCTGCCAAATATCTGATAGATCATGGTGCGTCTGTGCATAGCAAGTGTGACCATGTTGCGTGCACACCATTTGAACTCGCGAATGGACAACTTCCACAAGAAGGCTTCGAGCGGGAACGAAGCGAGAAATACTGGAAATTCTGAGAGTAACTCCCACTCAGCGATTTCTCCAAAGTTGTACAAGACGACTGTTCTGCCGCATCGAAATCCTTCTTTTCATTTTCATCTGGGTTACCCCGTCCATCGCCAATATCAGGGTCAGAGGGTCATCAAGTCGCTCGTGGGCTTTGAGCGAGAATTTACTCGGTGAAGTCCTGGGCCTTTAGCGAGCGATATTCCACTCGGTCACAGGTACATAGCACTAATCGTGAGAACGAAGAGAGCGTTGGGCAAGTCGAAGACATCGGCGTGCATGGCTCCCCGATAAACGATCTCTATTACAACGATATTGAGGTTCTTCACAGAGGAGGAGACTGAGACAGTTGTGAATGAATCGAAGAGAAGATCGTCACACGTCAAACAGTGAGTGCCATCGTCGGCAAGCATCTAGGCCACCCGCTCGAATGATCATTCCTGGTACCCAGGCGGCTCAGAAGGCATCTTTTCACGCGTGTCCTTTCTCTGCGTTGTGAATATGACGGCCAACAGTACCTGTTTCAGCGAGGTCTCAGGCTTCCACAAGCCGTTCAAAGGCAGCCTGCGTCTTCGGAAACCTTCTGAGACATGTTTCGAATTGCAGCAAACAAGATGGGAAGTATTTGAGCCTGGCTTGTTCGCTTTGTCTCTTGAGCACCATACCGAACATTCGCAATGAACTCACTTACTACCCCAGTGTTCGTGACGGGCCATCATTGGTTTCGAAGACCACGATCCAGAGTACTTGACCAAATACGACGCGGTGACGGAAAAGATCTTCGACAGCATCAGACTCATTGCAGCTTACGACTGCAGACGTAAAGATCATCCAGCCGATCAACTCTGCTCTTGTCCACGAGCTCTCAAGCACGTCACAATCAAGAAGAGGAAATTTTTGATCTACATCAGCTTTGTTGTCGAGTGGGAGCAGCAAATTCTCTCATCTGATGTAGCGTTTGAGGTTCACAAACGACCAAGCTGGCAAAGACAATTTTCTGAAGTCGCAAGGCACAAGTGCAGAGGACTTTGCCCAAGCCTTCGCAGATGCAGCGTTCACTTCACCAACAATGACTGCGCCGGCTTATACCATGGATGAGGTTGTTGAGTATATGCTATCGTTCTGGAGCAGTCGCATCACGAGCTGGCGCAAGACAGACAGCACGGACCGCGCAATTCGTGACATGCGCAAAGCTTGCGTACCCAGCGATCCGGTAGTTCTCACAAGCCTACGCCGACATGACCGTCACCGACCCAACCTATCCATCACAGCTCGGCAAATATTTGGTCTTCAGCGTCTTCGCTTTGGACCTCAAGACTCGAGCCATCGTCATACTATCTTCTTGATGCCTATGAAGCCGAACTTGATGCCAGATGGGAAATGGGACGTTAGAATGCAGATTGCGGAGTAAAGCCTTGCCATGAGAGCTGCACGCTGAATCCGAACGTCTTGACGCAGCGGCTATTCACTCAATTGATGAGAATGTTGCTTGAGGGCTCAAGGAGCGACGGGCGTTACTGAGAGGCAGGCTGGAGAGTCGAACGAGGACTTTGAGAAGAGGCGGCCGGCGTGTTGAATCGAATGCAGGCTGTGAGTATCAATGTCAGGACTGGCGACAGTCTTCTAGACCGTACAATCGCCATTGATCGTTTCCGTTGCCTGATCCAAGCTGCATCCTGTCCATGGGTCCAAAACAAGACATCCATCCAAAATGGCTACCACAAAAGCTTATTTCCTCAAACTCCCATATCTCTATCACCTCACAGGTCAGCACAGCCCATCTTTACTAAGATGTACGACCAAAGTCCTAGCATTCTCAATTGTTCGAATCACTTCGGAGAGGTGGTCTAGTGGTTGGGCCAGAAGCCTCGATTCATTAGAGGTTGGCGAATCTTTAGCCCATGCCCCACTTATTTCGTAAAGGGCATGCTCTGGACGCACGTTCGAATCGTGCTCTCTTCATCAATCTTTTTTTTTCTTCTGCTTTTGCTTTTTATTGTCCCGCCTTTTCGTACTCTGCTTCTCATGGTCTCGCTGTAGATCCTCGTGCTTTCGACTTGAGCGCAGGAATTGAATGCATAGATTCCTACAGTTGGAATGAGAGAAGGTCACACAATCATACCCTACTTTCGGCTAAGACTTCATGCAGCAATTCCAAACCGCCTGAAAACAGTTTGCAGCGCCCGTTAGCAGCTGCTCCCATCACACCACCTGCGGAAATGACCGCTGATGGCTTATCCACCGCTGCTCGTAAACCTCGGGCTCTGGTATATTTTGTCCAGCCTCATTGCAGCCAAGCGAGAATCTTTTCTTTGTCCAGTGATCAGGCCATCGATCAATACGAGATCGAGCTGAATTGCGAATGGCACGCTGGACTTCTCAAGCATATAAGAATGACAACCTTCCTCCCAGACGCTTCAGAAAGTCTTCAACAGCAATTCACCTAAGTCACTCCAATCATGAAACCAATTCTCTGCATCGTAGCTTTCGCCCTGACTGCCTTCGCGGCTCCGTCGGCTGAGGAGAGCAAGCTTGATTTCAATATCATGGTAAACATATGACAAGGATCTTGTAGTTACAATGCTGACGACGTCAGGCACGAGCCAGTCTTGCCAGTTGCGACTCCAATGTCGAGCGCACTGCTACAAAGATGCAGGAAGTGGGAAGTTCATCAGTTGTGCTTTGTCCAAGGTATTCCCAACGCTTCTTACCGAATGCAGACTTATCGCTGATATCTATCCTTAGTGCAAGCTCTCGACGAAGAAGAAGGTTTATTACTGCTCGTGTGATTTGGCCGCCATGATTGATACGAGACAGTCAGGATCGACTGGCAATGCTAGCGAACTTTTTGAACACAAAATCATCGTATTTGATGCTTAGATAGAAGAGCATTCTGTATTCTATCTTTTCAGCGCGTACGCTTTCTTAGGACTCAGAGTAAGCTGCGTTTTCGTTCTTGCCCAGGTAGTAGGAGTCTGCAGAATCAAGGCCAAGTCTGCGGATAGCCGTGATACCCACTGGCAGGACTAGGGCGGGTGCGGCCTGATAGAATCCCATATGCTCAGGATAGTCGATAGGAGCTTCCTCGGCCACGAAGGGATCTGCCAGACCGTGTGGTCGTGCCTCGACTCCCTCCTCGTAGAGCCGTCGCCAGCTAGATATTCTTCATCACTCTCCTCATCAGCTCTCTCCTCTCCTTCCATGTACCCATCTTCGTAGACGCCGTCGCCGTGGAGGTGTTCTCCTCCCACACCATCGTCGAAGGGATCTGCTTCTTCTTCGTTTTCCAACCTTATCCGCGAGCTTCCTGGACTTGTCGCTGTGCGTCAATGATGTCGTGATGTAGCTCAGCAGCGTCCCGTGCTCGAAGTCCTCAAGATCGCCACATCTGCTGGGCCGAAGAGAAGCACAGTGGTCCGAATTGATAGCAAGCTAGTGGACTGGATTAGCAAATGAGCTGCTTCGAACAAAGCAGTGCAGTGTACTTACCTCCTTGAGAGTATTACCGAAATCAGGCTCAAGGTCGTTCGTATCTGGACGATAGATGCACTTCTCGTCCTTGTACAAGCAAGACACTGATCCGAAGCGGCTGATAGGGGACAGCATCCTCAATTTTGGAGAATAGGTCCTCGATCCTGTTGTTCTCGTAGACTTTGAAGGAAAGAGTCTCGAGGTGCTCTTCCAGCGTATTATTCGCAGCGCTTCTCCAGGAATAGTGAATTCGGAGGTCAGAAAGGAACATTCTCATTACCCTCATGCTTTATCTTCTTCTGAGGAGGCTCCTCCCTCAGATGCTCGCATCCCTGAACGACTCCATTGTGGAGAGCTTCATAGAGCTGGCGATGGGGAGCTTCCATACCTTGTAAGTCGTACCTAGCAGAGCGACCGAGATCACCAGCGCGCAGCTGGATGGTGATACTGCGCATGCCGTTTGCAGCCTCACCAGGGATGTTTCCGTCGTGGGAGCGCTTTTTGTGCCATTGTGGTGTCGTCTGTCGTTGGTTGGAAATGTGTTTTATTTGGAAGGCGTGATCGTGATGAGGTGGGCGAAGGCGCTGGTGATATTTGTGTGATGAAGAGCAGAGACAAGCCGGCGAAGAATGGAAACGTTTTATACATCGCGTCAGGTGAGTATTGCCCTATTGTCATCTTGTGACATAGCAGATTCCATGCGTATTGTCAAGTCGCTTTCGCTGCGTTCACTCACGCATGTGAGAATCCGCGTCGGCGTCACAAGATAGTCGGAGGCTGCTGGGAGGAAGGAGCCTATCAGATTTTCACCTGATAAGTTGACAATCTGTTTTGCTGTCCTTTTTGCGCCTCAATGGGTCTTTGCCCGTGGCCGAACTCTCCAGCTATCGTGCTTCTTCGATCTGCTTGGAGGCAGCACTTTAGGTGAGCTATTGCGGGCCGCAGATCTCTACGCTCAAATTGGAGATTGCTCTGCTGCAGGTTAATTCACTGCGCTATTGTCCTCGCGATCAATGGCAGCTTGTAGCGCACTCGGGGCAGAGCGCTCTTCATGTGAGATGCACCAGATTCATGTGAAGTCGTTGTCCAGCTCCAAGCAATCTTGCATATCATGGCATCCAGTGGCCGACCACGTGTTCAAACATTTGCGATCGGCCTAGAGTGAGTTTGAATGGTATAACATCTCGCTTCATGACTTCGAGGTTGCTGATTCCTACGAAAAAGACGAGGCAGATCCCGAACGTCGCTCATACCTCCGCCTTCTTCGGCTCTTCCTTCTCCAGTAACTCCTGTCTTCTCTTCTCCTCAGCCGCCAAGCTTCTCGTCCCTCTTCTTGAAAAACATCCAAAACTTTGCTCTGCCACCAATCCACCTCTCAATCTCAGATCCAGCCTGGCCAATCCTCCTTCTTGCCAGCGTCTCCTTCTCTAGCGCCAGTTTCCGCTTCACGAGCGCTAGTCTCTGCTCCTCCAGCGCGCGTCTCGCCTCATGCTCGTCATTAATCGCGCGATCGTGAGGTCGTGATCTGAAGCTTCAATTTATTGAGGATGTGCGGCGAGGAAGTCTTCTGTAGGGACATGGAAAGGGAGAGATATTTGTGGCTATACGATACATATCAGTAAAGTGCTTATAGCGCATTGCGTAAGAGTAGACACTAAACTCATAGTCTTCGCAAGCGCTGATCTCTCCTCGTAAATGTCTCTCTGCTCGTAGTACAGATTTTGTAGCGTCAAATGTAGAGAGTCGATTTCTTGTCTCGCTTCTGTGGTCTCTTGCTTGGTCGCGCGCACACTCATTACAGCTTTTCGGTTCAAGCCTCTTAGGATCGCGAGTCGGGATGCGAGTTTCTTCTGCTCATGTTGAGCTCGTCACTTTCGTATGCCGATGCGCCGTTTTTGTTCTATGAAGGAGAGCATTTCGAGACATTGTCGGCGCGGACTCTGCCGCAGCGGCGAGACTGAAAGGAGCGTCGGGTCGGTGATGAGGTCTGTGGATGTCATTTTGGCGGTGGCTTCGTCAGAACTGTATGGGTCGTCAATATGTCCTGAAGTTGGAAATGCAATTCATATTCAGGTTCACGCGCAATTCGCGACTTCAGATGCAAGTGCGGTGCACAGGCCTTAGCCGAGCTCCACTTATCCCTGCGAGGTCACGGAGCCAACTCCTGCTCCAAGGCTCATGAGATCATGATCAAGGCGACTCACATGCGGCTCGTCAAATTTTTGCTGTATTTCATCAGATCAGAACTAAAGGAATGGAAGTGCTGCTTCAGTAAAGATTACGACGATTGTTCAATATATTTCCGAGATGGATCTTTCTATGTCCTGTTCATATGCTTCTTGTCCTGTTGACTTCCTAGCGTCTAGAGCTCACTCAAAGGAGCATCCTGGGGTATCTGTTATCATCCGCTCCAAAATTCCTCTATACAAATTATCTGGCATTGCCGGCTCGTAGTCCGTTCCGAGCCCAAGTCATAAATTTCAAAAAACAATCCCGTTTCGTGCTCCCTTGCATCGGCGTCTCCGAGCTTTTCCTTGCTTCCGAACGCCTTCCCGAAACAGGCCGGTTTCATGTTGAGTTTTCTCCCGGCCTCGTTTCTCATGTATACTCGTCCCGAGGCTCTCATGCGGATGCATGAATGGAAGGCATAGTAGGACTCTGAACAGCCGTGGTAGTGGCAAAATTACTCCATGATCAGCCGCTGCAGGTCGTGCAGCTTGTATGGTTTGGTCATGTAAGCCCTTCATGCCGACCTCTGCGGCTCGTTCCAATGCACCATCTGTGACGTCGGCAGTAACGGCAAGCACCGTGGGCTTGTGCTCCTGTGCGATGGTATCGAGGCTAAGGATACGCTCGTAGCCTCGTAGCCATCCATTCAATGGCATCCAAGATCCATGAGCACAACATCGATTTGCTCGCGTGGTTCTCGAGGTATCGACATCTGACGAACAGCTTCGGCGCCATCATGAGCTTCGTACGATATTCCTGTAGCCGAATTTACCTAGCATGCTACAAGAAGTTTCCTGTTAATCTTGTTGTCTTCTGCAACGAGAAATGTAAGTGGATACTTCTTCGCCAGATCGCTGATCGATCTCGGGTTGCCGACCGACTTTCTGAATCGCGGCCGGGGAGCTTTCAATCTGTGCCGGTGGAGATGGCGTGGACGAGGTCGTTGGCGGGCTATCGATGTCGGCTCCTGGTAATGTAACGTTGACGACCTGAGTCTTTGGAGACGGCGGTGTTGATGGTGTGCCTTGACTTGGTAGATCGCACATTGCGCGCGGGTCCATTGCTGACGACATCGTGCAATGCGCGCGAGAGCTTGCGAGGGCTGCCAGGTGCTGCGGGCAGAGGTTTCATATGTGGTGGATCGGGTTGCGCTACCGTTGCTTTCCGAGGAAGAGGTGATCCAAATGGCGATCCAGGTCGACTGATAGTCTCGCCAGCGTGCAGAAGGAACCTTGATCTCGAATTCGCTCCCACGATCTGGACCTTCTGTCAAAGCCTTGATGCAGTTCAGATCTCCACCTAGTTTTTCTCGCGATGCCCTTTGCCACCATCAGTCCCAACCAAGACCTTCGCTTGATCGGTGTAATCGATGCATTCTGCTGTGAAAACGGCTTGAACAGTCGAGGGAGAAAAGCAGCAGGTATGCCAGCGTCCGTTGTCAGCCACTTTGACTGAGATATAACGTCCGCGCTGGGTCATTCGCACATCCACAGTAATGCGCCGTCGATCCTCTTGCGTGAATTTGATCGCATTCAAGAAGACGCATGAGATCAATTTGCTCAAGTCCTTCTCATCGACAAACATCGTGTTGGGCACATTTGGGTCGATCTTCCATTCGATAATTTTCTGTCCGACGTGCCATTCTGAACCTCTCGTTCTAACTTCAATAATCTCGCCTTGCCTCCGTTTCCTGTGCCATAGCGGAGTCGGTCGGCCTCCAACCTTCAGACCTTCGTTGATGACATGCTGTAGAAGCTCGCGTAGACTTGTGTGTCGATGTCCTGGTGCAATGATTCGATGTGACTGGCCACCTAGACCTGCCGCCAAAGCTGCATCCTCTGCTGAAGGTACATCCGCGATCGTTGCATTTTCTTGCGAGTGTTCCTGGACAAGTTGAGCCTGGTGCACGCCTTCTTTGATTCGGAGCAATGTGTGCATTGAGCAGATAGACTGCGGTCAGTGCGCGGTCTCTTCGCCGCCTCAGGAGCAACAGAGCACTGGCATTGCTACCCTGTCTTGAAATCTCACCTTCTCGTCGGCGCTTGTTAGGACGAGCTAATGGAAGGTTGCTGCAGCAACAAGTATGTCTGGCCCTTTTCTCTGCTGTGGCAGAATAAAGGCGAATATGTCTCGCTCGGTTCTTCCAAGAGATGTGCCGGAGCGTCAGGGACACTCATGTCCATGTCATAAGCGTGCACAAACGTTTGTCTTGCTGCTTTCCACAGCTCTGCGGGAACTGTCTGGACTGTCTCGATCTGATCCTTCAGCTGCTCAAAGACTCTGCGGAGTGTAGGATCACCCTGCAACTCAACTGCTTCCTGCACTGTGGTGTACATCACGTCCAGCAATGCCTACAATGCCCTGCATTGGAGTTCGTAGCTCGTGGGACAGACTTTCTGCGTAAGGTCGTAGTGACTGTGCCACAGTTATTGCGTCATGTGGATATGACCCGAGATATATCTGTAGCCTCTTGCTGTGGCGAATGAAGTTCGCGCCCTGGAGGAACTTTTGACATATCAAGTCTTCCAACGAGTGCAATAGCATTTCAATGTAGGCCCAGGACAATTGTCGTTGATGTGCGCGCTCGGCGAGAGAACATCGCGCCAAAATGACCAAAGCATTTTGCCTTCTGCAAAGAGAGGTAGTGCAATATATGCTTCGCACGGAGTTGGCAGCTGGTTGGGTTGTTGGTAATGAACTCTCCTAACCGTTCAGGATCAGGAAGACCTTATCGTGGCGCATGTAAGCGCAAGGACATCATACGCGTGGAACTTGGTTTGACTTGATAGTGCTCTTGGACCCATCGTTGGCATGATAATGTAGAGCCGCGGCCATCATACACGACCCTGGCTCTCCGATCGCGGCATTTCCACAGCCGATTCCTGGTCATCAACCAACACCCGCTTCATGACGAAGCAAATGTCTGCTCCCACTAGCTTTGACATGCCTTCGGTCACCACGGCCCAGAAGTCGTCCATGGAGGCCGTTCGCATTTCGGCCTTCAAGGCACTAGGTTCTCAAGGGCATTGTTTTTCTGCAGGGGAATAAAGCCGAGCGATCTCGTCTTTGAAGCCGGGATCTCCAGCTTGCAAGACAATCCTGAGTGCCGTGGTGCGGAAAACATATCGTCTGGCGCTCCATGGCCTGCTTTTCCTCATCGCCTCCGCTCATTCCTGTCACTCAATCTCTCGTCGCCGGCGAACCTCTGTCGCACCCATCAAAAGTCCTGTTGACTGTCCCATCAAGATGGACTGTCCTAAATGTGTCCAGAAACAGGATCCGGTCCTGACACTCGCTATGTGAGGCGCCGCAAGTGATTCTGTACAGTGCGAGGTTAAAGCAAAGGTCGAAGTATGTGCCAGGGGATCCAGCAGTACGGTCAAGGCAGTAACGGTGAAAAAGCATGATCACAGCAAAGATCAGCAATTCGGATTCCAAACAGCGCGTGGCGGTAAATCACTGACCCCACAGCAGCGTGAGATCCGATTTAGACAAATGGTTGGTGCTGGACCTGTGGATCTTTGTTGTGAGTGCAGATGATGGTTTACCAAGCAGTTGTCTTTGTCCGCGTGTCTGGTTCTCCAGCAGACCGCAACGATAAATTACAGCAATTCTCTCCAAACTCCACACGATGTCACCTCTGCCGCAGGATAGAAAGCCAAAACATCAACGCTCACGGTGAGGGCGTTCGAGCGATGCAACCTTGCCGGTTTGGCTGGCGAGCAAAATAGAGCGGGCCGTGGTCTTTGGAAAGGTCTCGACCCTGTGGACCGCGTAAATCGGCTACAAGCCGCCAAGAGAGCATTAGCGCGAGATGCGTTCCAGAGCAGAGACCAGAATGATGACGATCTTTGCTACAGCTGGCAGTCGTGTAACCTCCGTGAAAGCGCGTGCTTGAATCTGGTTTGATACTCCATTCACTCACCAGAACATTGATATTCTCTGCTCCAAGAAATGCATGTACACACCGGAACAGTCCTTCCTGGACAGGTGATGCCTGCCTGGATGGACGCGGAACGTCATTCAGAACCTTCAACAAGCCCATCGCGGATACTGCAGGACATACCGCCGCTTACGACCAGTCCAGCCCCGTGGCGCTTTTTGTGCTGACGCTACTTTCGACCTTAATTCACGGATCAGTCAGCATCCCTTTGTCCACATCTTTGTCCTTCTGGGCAAACGCGGTGAACGCGTTTCGTGGACCATTGTTGCACCAGCACGCCCAGACTTTGCACAAGCCTTTGCGGCCAGCCGGCATCCGGTCGCCACATCCCCACTTCCAACAAAGAAGTATCCTGGATGAAATTGCTCAAGCACCACTGCAAAACAGCTTACCTATCTGCGCTTGTTACCTAAATGGTATCGCAGTTGCAGACTGGAGCGGGCACCGGCGGAAGGAGCTGTACGAGCACGCAGCATTTTTCAAGTTCCAATATCTTCCACGTGTTTTCTGGGAAATCCTCGGCAGACCTGGTCTCCATTCGACTGTGTCTCAAGGTGGATGAGCTTTCAAGCAACATGCTACCTCGGAGCCATATGTAAATGGCCGGACTGATAACGAATGCTCTCGAGACCTACCACTTGCCAATGACAGGCAGGTGACTTGGTCTTTGACAGCATAAATGTCCGCAATTACCGTGCCTGGACGATTCTTCGCGTGAACGCAATCAACACCACGATATCTCTGCAACGCCGGTGTCTTTGAGGTGCATTTTGTGACAAGATATGGATTGGTCTTCATTCGAAAAACAAGGCTTCTTACAGCGAACATGTTCTTTGGGAGCATACAGACTCCACAACTTTGAGGTCGCCCTCTGCCATCAGCGGGTCACTCGAGGCTCCATCGCGACCTATCAACTGACGAGCAACCTTCGCTACACAGTAACGACTTTCTAACACACCAGTAGGTGACTAGCATTAGCTCAGCATGGCTTCTGTCTAGGCTGCATACCATGACCTGCTTTAGGTTGCGGAACATCCAGCTATGCCGATGATGGCGGCTCTTGATGGCCGAGTGCGATGATAATCCCAGCATTCCATGTCTGCCATCGAAGACCCCTCGGACCAGATGCTTGAGGACGACCTTACGATACATGCGAAGCTGGAAGATTCACCTTGAATATCCATTGTGCATACGTAGCGGAGCTGGCACCGTCGAGCCTGTAAGGGTTCAAACTCTATTCGTGCTTTTCTGCAGTGCCAAATAGTAGCGGAATCTGCGCGGTTGGCGGTCTGGTAGGCTAGACCGGTCGATTCCTGGTCCGGGCCGCGATCTCTTACTCCAACTCTCTCATCAGAGGTTCTGTTACTTCTGTAAGGGTTCAGTGAATTGTTGGACGCCTGTTCTCTCATGGCATTGCTTCAGCTTGCATCAGCGAGATGCTTCAGCCTGGTAGTCATGTTTGAAGAAGAGTATACATAACCTCCTTCTGCCAGCCTACAGCAACCATCAGGGCTGCATTACTTGACATGACCATAGTCTGGACTACGCCTTTGCAGCGCCTCCGCAACGGCAATCGCCATATTGTTTGGACTCCACGAAGTGCTTTTTTGCTGCTGGCAGATCTGGCCTGCCGGGGCGGCACACAGTCACGGAAGTGCTTCAAATTCATTAATCCCATGGACTAACACGATCAGGAGATCCACGCGCCAGCGAAACGTGTCGTTTGCTGGCAAGCCGCACAACTGCTGATCACAGGGTTTTTTACTGCAGTCCTCGGCCTTATGCAACATGCCGCTTCCTTTGAAAGTAGTTGGCAATGGCCAGGATTGTTCCTCGAATGATCTCGAATGGCTGGAACGAAAATCGAGGCTGGCCATGAGGACAGCATGCAGGTTTTCAAGCCGTCACACTTGTGCCTTGCCGTGCAGGGTCACTCAGTCTCGGATTAGATTAGATCCAATGTAACGTGCGTTTGTGCCGATGTTCGAAGACTGTCCGCAACCAATAGAAAGGTAGAGACCTTCGGGAGCTGGCCATTCATCTTGGGAACCATTAGCACTCGAGTTGGCGCAGAGAACCATGGAGCGAATGCAAATCGAAGTAGATAGCACATATGAAGCCCAATTGCTTGTAGACTGCGTCTATAGAGGAATTGCATTTTGAATTGGAAACCTAACATGCTTGGACACCTGGCTGATGCTGATGCCAAGCACGTAAGTTATTCTCATTTGCAAAAACCCTGAGCTTTTGTGCCGTACCCTCTTAGCTCTGCCTGCCATACTAATTAGTTAGTAAACCGAGCATTTGCTATTACTCTTTATAGTTAGTTGTTCTAATAATAAGTATTATTACTTACTATTACTATTACTATCTACTCTACTAAGTATCTACTATCCTATACTATTTCTACTATCGTTAGACCTCCGCTATCGCGTTTTCTAGAGGCTCTTAAAGCGCTAATTTCGACTATAGTACCGTTTACTAAGTAAGATAAGACGATTAATTAAAGCGCTACTACTTAATAGTATATTAGTAAAGGATTATATAGCTATCCTAGAATAATAAATATAGTAATAGGTCGTTTACTTAGTAAAGTACTTAGATATAGATATAAAGAGGTATAGTACTATCTATAGACTAAAGGGTAAAACTAGGTCGCTCTATAAAGATTATTACTATATATAGAGATCTTATAATAGATATCTTTACTACTAAGGATACGATCTAGCTAGATAAGGTTTAGAACTAGATAGTACTTAAATTTAATCTATTTATTAGTATTTAGACTATTTAGAGATATATTAAGAAGAAGGACTTTACTAATAAAGTAGTATAGCGATAGGCTTCTTAATATAATTAAGAGGTAGAGATAGTATATTTAGTTAATATATCTTAATAGATAAGTAAATAGATTATCTTTATTAATAAGATATACTATAGCGAGCGATTAGCTATCTAGAGGCGTAGATAGATACCTAAAGGCTTCTCTTATATTACTAAGGATTATCTATATAGACTATAGTAATATAGTATACTTCTAGTATAAATAATAGATAGCTAGCTTCTAAGAGCGACTCTTATTAAGTAAGGTAGTATTAATTGCTAGTTATTTATATTATAGCTCTAAGAGAGAGTATTACTACTTTTATATCTATATCTAGGTCTATAGTCTATTATTATTATAGATAACTATAAGATATATAATAGAAGAGCCGTCTATAATATATACTATTAGTATAGCGTTATTACTAACTTCTTACTACTATATTCGCTATACCATAAACCTAATAGAGCCTTCGTTTAGCTTATTTAAGTACTAGATAAAGAGATACTAGGATATATACCTAAATATAGATACGGAGATAATTAGTAAGCCGCGTTTAAATATTACTTATAGCTAGTAATTAACAGTTAGGATAAGAGTATAGACTATAGTAAGTATTCTTATAAAGCTAGTATATTAAGGTAGCTAAGTTAGCTTAGCGTAATACCTTCTAGTAGTCGGATTTTAATATTTAAATATATTAAATAAGAGTACTAAGTCGGCGCTATAATAGTATATAAAAATCTTAGTAATCTAACTAGGCGTTATTAAGTAATATCGCTATAGAGGTAGTAGGTTATATACTATAGAGAGTACTAAGACTCCGCTTTCTATACTCTCTATACCTTATTATAAGCTTATTACGAGAAAGCTAACTCTATATACTTTAAACGCTTAGAATATAGTATATAGAGTATATATTAGTATATAGATTTTTTATATAAAATATTTAATATATAGCGAATCGATTAGAAAATATATTTTATATATCTAATATAGTTATATAATATAGTATTAAGGAATATTAAAAAATACGATAAAAAGCTTAAGAGGATTTAGGGTCTAGAAGTTAGAGTCTTAGTAGTAAAGATATAGAGGACTTAAAAATCGAAACGTATATAGTATATACTATATAAATAGAATATAGAAAAACTAAATAGATAGGATCTAAGTATAGTATATAGACTAACTTATCTATAATTTTTATTAGTATATCTTATATAGTAGTTGTATTATAATACGATCCTAAAGCTAACCTCCTCTACTTACTATATACGCTTAGCTTTACGCCTTCTCTAGTAGACTTAATATATCTAGAGCTACTCGATTACTTCTTATATATCTTAAGAAGTAGTCTACTTTACTCCTTTATCTAGTAATAAGCTCTATTAGTTAGTATCTTTCTTCTTTAGCTCTTCGACCTTCTTTTTATCTTTAAGTATATTAAGGCTCTAGCCTTCTTTAGCTATATAATCTTACCCTACTTTAATACTTATAGTATAGGTTAGATAGGAGTCTATAAAGCTAGTAGTAGTAGATAATAAGAATACTTAGATCTATCTTATCGTCTATAAGAGGCGAACTTAACTATAGAACGCTTAGTTACTAAGCGACTAGTAGAGTAATAGGAGGTTATTAATAATAGTTATATAGTAGTAGCGGTAGATACTATAGATTAGGCTATTAAGGCGCTCTATAATAATAATATTACTATTATTTAGACGGCTCTTACTAAGCTTTTTACTTCTTACCTTTAGCCTTACCTTAATTATTCTTATTAAGATACCTAGCCTTATAGTAACGTATTATCTCTTCGATAACCTTCTTACTTAGTATCTTAAGTAAATACTTCTTATTAAGCGCTATCTAATCCTTCTAGAAGGTTATTTATTATAGCTATTAGCTTATAGTATCTATTTATAAGCTTATTGTATTCTAGAATACTATTCTACCTACGAATAGTATACTATAGATCTTTATACTTATAGGCCTTACGGATAATCTTATATTCTATAAGACGGCTCTTAGCTTCTTCCTTAGTAACCTTATTACTATCCTTCTTTTCTTCTTCTTACTAGGTTTAGGTAGGTCGAGCTAGTAGACTTAATAGTACTTCTATAGTATTAGAAGATAATAGTAGGTTAGCTTATAAAGACTATATTTACTAAGCTAGAGCTAGAGCTAGTTTATTATCTTTTTTCGGACCATAGTTTAGTAAGAGATATATTAGCTCTATAAGACTAATATTTAGTTATAATAACTACTATAGTAAGAGGGTTTATAGAGTAGAAGAAACTTAAATTAATCTATTACTATAGCCTACCTATTCGAGCTACCCTTTAGTTATCTAGAAGCTCTTAGACTTATACTTTCTAGCCTTATTAATTATTACTTAGGACCTCGTAATCTTAGTAGATTAAAAATTACTATAAAACTATTAAGATTAGTATATACTTCTATATAGACCTTAGCGCGCTTAATTAGCCTCTTTAGCTTAATAGTACTATAGCCTTCTATAAGAGTAAAAGTCTCTATTAATATATTTATAGTTAAAGTAGACCTATAGCTCTAGTTAGTACTATCTCTAGCTCTAGTTTAATAGTAGACGTTACTAGCTTAGTTATTATCTTCTTCTTTACTAACTTTATAGACGTAGCTTTATTAGAAGAGATAGTAACCTTCTTAGATAGCTTCTTAACCCTTTATACTAACCTTCGTAATAGTAACTTCTTATTTCTATAACTTGGCTCTAGCTCTTCTACTAGCGGAGGTTCTTCTACTAGTAATATATTACTTATTAGTAAGCTAGTATTACTTATTATATCTCTTAAACCTCTTTTAACTAGACCTTTTTCTTTTTCTAAGTACTTACTAATAAACTTACTTAAGAACTCCTCCTTTTACTAGTAGGTTATATACCTATAGAAGTAGTAGTAACCTCTACTACTAACTATTCTACTAGTAAA
>JALHSO010000047.1:0-19763 GCA_022984855.1 Dimocarpus longan
ACGCGATTCAGCTCAGCGAATGGATTTCCTGCCTGCTTCCGCAACAAAGCCCCATCTGTGCCTCGCCATTGATCCGTGGAACTCCCTCTCCTGACTCTGGCCGCCGCACTCATCGACTTCGCCTTCACACTGCAGACAATATCCGCCATCAAAATGCTATGCATCCGATGAGAACAGTGTTATTGGCGCGAACGATGATCGCCATGCCCATGTTCTCGGTAGACGTGTTACAAATGCAATGATCCGACGAAGACCTGTTTTGGGGCGTTTCGTGGTCATCATGTACCAAGAACAATCTAGACCGCCTCCGGACGAAGTCATACTCCACATACTGTCTTGTATGTCTTTTAAACGGCTGGCTCTTGACGATGTACTAATGATATTTAGTCCTCGAAATCGCTGACCTGGTCCATCTGCAGCTTGTTGCTTCGAGATACTTGACACTTGGCAGAGATAACACTTTATGGAAGACTTTAGCCTTCGACCATTCTCGTGCAGAACGCATTGCGACGGCGTAGAGATTGGTTGGCTGCGAGGCACCGAGTTTGCCGAGCTTCGAAATGCTGTCACAGCTCTTCCCGGCGCGAATTTGACTGCAACAGACGTTGCACAATTGACGGCAGACCAGGTCAACAGCACGCCTCCAGCGATCCGGCATCCGAAGCACGGATTCAAAGGCAGCGAGCATTTGCCAATTGGGAGCCTGGCTATCCCACCGAAAGGATTGATTACTACGAGGAGTTCATACACAGACATGCACCTATTGATGTCGCATGGATCGACCCTCCCAGTCAGCACGTATCAGACAGAGACGAGCTTAGAGAAGTGACAGGTATCGGCCTGTTGCGAGACCAGCAGGATCTATGCAGAGAGACTGCTGTTCGCGCCTCTTGATGATGGCAGTATTTGCTTGTGGGACTTAGCAGCGAGGTCGACTGATTCACAACGTGGTGGAGGACGAATGCTCGCCCAGTCGAAACCAGGACTACTTTTCTGGGCGGCCACCCACTTCTGTATCCGAAAGTCACACTATCATGACCGAGACTGGTGCCGTGGAATGTGTGTCTATCGATCATTTGCGCCGGCAAAGGATATTTCGGTGTGCAGAACTTGCTTCACGAAGTTGACCCTCAAGACCCTAAGCGTATCTTCCACAAAGGAGTACCCTTTCCCAATAACAGCTTTGTCAGAAAGTACAAGCACGTCAGCCATTGACAGTGGGTACCAATATGAACCGTTCATCTATACGATCCTCGAGATCCGGCATTCATGGCAGGGGAGGCATCTTCAGGTGGCGAGTTTGATTGGTGGTTCGGTATACTCACATGCAACGCTTGCGCAAAACCGGACCGCTATCGATTCTGCATCATGGCAATGCAGAAGACAGTTCTATATGGGTGGCAGGACGCTTCACTTCTTTGCTGAACTACGATCGCCGCTTCTTTCCACGACTTACGGGGTACAGTCTTCAGCGGCGCAAGGATCTCATGCTTATCCTCCATCCCTCACTCATTAATTCCTCGCGATCTTGACTTACTTCGCAACCCTCAAGCTTCCATCTCAGCTCGGCTAGAAGCCAAGTCTTCGCTTGGTACGACGCTTATGGCTTGCCGCTGATTACAAAGGCAAAGGCTCGCTGGAACTCTACGGCTTGCCTGGTATGCAGAACTACTTGAAACCGGCAAACTGACATCAGCAAACAAAATTGCTATCAATTGCGGCCGCAAGGTGCTCGAATTGTCATCTCTGATGGCGATGGACACATCAAGTGGATGGAGCGTGACGGCTTCACGTATGCACGGACCTTTAATATCAATGAGTCCTACCAAAGCAGGAAACGACTGCGAGACAATACACAAACCCTCGCGCTGAGGCGCTCAAGCCAACCAAGGTGCGGTAGCAGATAGTGGACCGGCAGGACTCTTCCAGACCGAAGCCGACCAGGACGACATCGTTCAGAAAATTGTGCCTCTTGGTAGCAACTCGAGCGGCATGGCACATGAAGTGGCAGAATCGATATCAACCAGAACAAGCTCCTGCTATGGACCGGGGACGGCAAGCTCGGTGTGCTTGGCTTCGGACAACAAAATCCTCTTGGCGGCGAACACTGGCATGACGCTCTCGAGAACCAAAGTCAAAACATGAGCGTGGAAGAAAGAGCTACAGAAGACGCTGAGAAACAATACGGTATGGCTATGCGAAGAGCTCTGGAACGTAACGCGGACGAAGTCCAGGTTTGTGAGTGGCCTTGGCATGGGAACTCTATAAAGAGACAAACGAGCAAGCAACGTGAAGCTGGGAGTAGACATTTCAAACAAAACAAAACAAGAGCTGATCATTTTTTCTATCACAGCACAAGCGAGGTAAAGTCCTTGGCGAGAACCGGTCTTGCTCGCAAGCCAAGCCGTTCAATTCGAGACCTTTCACAAAGCCACGTCCATAGTCCTGGCGCTTGGTCGTTACACATGGCGCCGCATAAAGGCTCAGATACGAATGGGCTGCCACGAGGATATACGCACAAAAATCTCTATCGCCTGCCTTCGAAGTGCTGTTTGGCCTCCCTCGACGGCCTCCCCTCCGACATCCTCCTCAACATCAAACAACAATCTACGACTGCATGTCCGCCCTCAACTCCCGAAACTTCAACCCAAAACATATACCCTTGGACTTGTCTCGCAGATAAATACTCCATGTCTTCCGCTATCGGAGAACGTAGAGCTGCGAAACGAAATTTCGAAGCCCTTGAAGATTGGCAAAGATTTGTGAGCAACATCCGCGGCTTGAGTTGGAGGGTTAGGGATTGTTACGACTTATATAAGAGAAGAGGGAGGAGCGGAACTACGACCAGGCAGCGCGAAAGGGTAATGGTGGTAAATCGATTGGTGGTGGGAATGTGGAGAAGGAAAGAGTTGTTGAAGCTTTTGTGAAATTAGAAGTCAGTGGTTTACCTGGAATTATGAATGATGTTAGTAGAAAGGTTTTAAGTATGTTTGAATTGAGATGTATTCGAGGGGAATGGGTTTGTGTTGGGGAGAGTACGGTTTGATGGGATGGGGGATTTGGATGATGTTGGTGATGCTGGAGGTGAGGAGGGTGGTGGTGAGATGGGGATGGAGTTTGGTCCTTTTTGATATTTGATGCTCTACATCTATTGAGCTTCTGGATTGGAATTGACAGCAATTGGAAGGCAGAAGGTCACAAAATTGTCCTGTTGGAAGCGGAGGGCTGTGCAGAGGAGGAGCTTGAAGCCAATATTGAGCTTGTTTGAAGCGCGAGATGTGTTCTTCGAACTGTAAATGACCAACCTGAACGACTTGGGAGCGCCTCGAGCTCACAGTACTATCTGCAAAAGCCCTACCGAGACTCATGAAGCTATCACAGTACTTTCCTTCCAAATCCCGGCCATCCTTCCCGGGTAGCTGCCAATACACACCTCGGGTGGGGAAGCTTGACCTCGCTCCACCATACTTAATCTGCTATCTGTGGCGTCAACAACGACAACAATAGAGATCTCTATCCTTCATCATCATCCCCCACAGATACATGACCTTGGCATCACCAGACTCCTCATCACCAATCCCACAACCAGAACTCTACTGGACCAAACCCAACAGCCACTGTCCCACTCCACCCTTCCCGTCCTCGTCTACCGAAACGTCCTACCCTCCGAACACAGCGTAGACTCGGTATCCAAAGCCTTTGAATCAAACAACTGGATCAAAGGAGGAGTTTTCAAACACTATCCTACAGCACATTAACATTCCAATAACGCATGAATGTTATGCTGCGATAAGGGGGAGGACGAAGTGGTGAGTGGCAAATCACGAATGATAGCATGATGATTAAGTTGATGAGAGGTTTTTGGTGTAGTCTTTATGGCGTCGGACCTCTCGATGATCCTCCGATGGCGTTGCGTTTGAGATGAAAGCGGGAGATATTGCGGTTCATGCTGCTGGTGTGGCGCATAGGAATGTGGAGAGTTCGGGGGATTATGAGTATGTTGGGTTGTATCCAAAGGTGAGTCGCGTTGTGGTAGACTGGGTGATGGTTTGGTGCTGATTTGTTGTAGGGAGCGCCGCGTGGGATAATAATTTCTGTAAATGGTGATCCTAAGGAGACCGAGATGAGGCGGGTGCTGCGGGTAGGGTTGAGATTCCGGATTATGGTAAGGTGGACGATGCTATTCTCAGTTGTGGTTATGAATTGATGACTTTCTCAGATCCGGTTTATGGTTTCGATGGCCCATTGCCGAGGATATGGAAAGGTGTACAGGTCGAGGCGGCAGCAGCTTAAGCCCAAAAGCAACATTGCAGCCGTCCTTGACATCTCGTGTTTTCGCTCTCTGCGTCTGAAGAGATTGCTAGAGTGAATAAGTACCAGAGTCCCTCGGTGAACTTCCATTCTTCGACAAAATCAGATACTTCGAAAAGTTTCGCAAAAGTCCTGTTCCATGGTCGCGTCGGCTGGCTGCAAATTGTGTGGACGGTGCCTCAGTATGTGGATTGACAGGATCAAACAGCTCGGGTGCTTCCCTCTGCATCATCCTCCAAAGATATGGGTCAGCATGACCGGAGGCGCGAAGGGCCTGCCAGACGGTGAAAAGAAGATCCAGCGTACTTTGGGTCTTTTTCCTGGCGCTGAGCAATTCTTCTTTGACTTTCTGGTGCTCGCCCTCAGTGACTTGTGGATTGGCTTTCGCTTCTGCCTACTCGCGCGTAACATTGTGCAGATCCTGCTCGAGCGTCGCAATTCTCGCGTCCTTTTTCGTCCATTGCCATGAATTGGGCAAGGTTGTGATGTATGGCTTCAACGGGAATGCCGTCTTCTTCCTGGATGTCAACAGTAGCGTTGAAGTCTATTCGGCCCTGCTTTGAAGCCTGCTCTTTCTCAGGATCAAATAGTACGTTGGAGGCTGCATCCCACTGGTCTTGGATAGAGTGGAGATGATCGCAAGCACGATGTCCCATAGCCACCTACATGTGGCACGAGCATAGCGCCGGCAGGACCTCGAGCGACAAGACTTTGAACATGGGTCATTGCCATAGTCTCGATGCTCCTCGCGCTGCCAGTCGTTATCGAAAAGAGTGAAACACCCTTCGCACATGAACTTCTTATGGCGAGACCTTACGTGGCGACTGTCGACTTGGTCAATGAGTTGTCGTACGGCGTCTTCGAGTATACTTACTGCATAGCACCGAGAGATGGAAAGAAATCTGGATCTTGTTCCCTGGACTTTCCTTCTCTGACACAGCAGATGCAACGAATCCCGCAATCTTTCCCGCCTCGATTTATGCTTCTTAAGCTGGAGTGTAGCCCCATTGCCGGAGTCGACTGAGTTTCGAGACCTTGATCTCTTGCCAGATGCTGCATCTGTGATTCCAGTCAAGTTTTGATTCAACGCTGAACAGCCTTCCAATGTTTGCGAGCTATCTCGACTGGGATCAACATTTGGGCCGGTATCAGATGGACTCGTGCTCGTAGGAGATTCATGTCTATCAATAGTCTTTTCATCTCTTCCTGTGTTATGGCTTCTCGATTTCGCCGACTGACTCTCTCCGTCATCTCTGACTTCATCCACTCAGCATCGCTTTGCTCGTTGCTTTCAAATGATGAACCAGATGAGCTCTGAGCATGGTCTGGCGAAATAGCCCAAACTTGTGTCATTCTCAGGAAGAGACTTCTTGCGTTCGAAGAAGTCCTCCTGAAGTTGCACATCCTGCGATTAAGGTGTCGCGAAAGCGTAACGATATGTTTGACGACAGGAAGCATTATAAGTGGCATCTACATGACGCTTTAAGATGGTCATGTCGAAGCTTATGCCCGCATCCTAGGCAGTGCGCAAATTGTGTCTTGAGTTCCATACGATGGTGACGGGTTGTCACTTAGTGAAGATCTGCAATATTGCTATTCAGGATGTCAACCATCAGCAAGAAGATTATTTGTCGGAACAGTCTCGTTCGTTGCGAAGCTGCCTTTCCCAGTATGTGCGTAAATGTCCTCGAAGTTGTGATCTAACACAATGCCTTCAATGTCAGCTGCGGGGAAGTCAGTCCTCATCGATTCCAGATTCGATACATCCGATAAAAGAGTAGATACCATGCAGAGAGCCGTTCTGCCAAGTACGAGCTATTTAGCAGCATTCCAGCACGGTTGTGTGGCTGTTGGACCTGGGAAGATGCATATGGCCTGTGCTCCGCTAGAGCAGTTGTGGACCAAGTCTTGGACAGCCACGGTGTGTCTATGAGAAGCTGGTATTTCGTGCCACAGACGCCGTGCGACTGATATACGCATCGTGGAGCCGGCAGCCAACTCCTCCTGAAGTGACTTGATCGTTTGCGTTTACTGACATCTCTGGTAGTATTTGGCCTTCACTCGGGTCAAACGGCGGCGGAAGATACGTCTCGTTGTCTAATTGTTCTGCATATTGTTCGACCCAGGATTCTTGCCTCCAACCCTTCATAATGGGATAAGCGCTCTTGAGGACCTGGTTTCACGCCATGTACAAGCCGCTGGAGAATGCTCATGATAAGAAGGAATTCGTCCTCAAATGATACAGCTGACATAACCGGTCTCGCGACACGAGGATCGAAGCGGAAGTGTGAATTTAGAAGGCCTTTCAAAGGCTGCGCATCAGCATCCAACGTATGTAGATCGAGACTCAAATCTTGCACCTCAGGAGCGGAGCCGCGCGCTGGAGAGCGGGAGCGGGCGACGAGAGCGGGTCCATTCTGCGAATGCGTCAGCCCCGAACGCTGATCGTGTAATTCCTCATTCTCGAACGCGATATCTCCTGGTAATGCGGCACCAGCATCACGGGTGAAATCATCATTGAGGTGAGCTGATGTAGTCCTACAACGCAATATCGCGAAGCAGCAGCCACCGCTGATACGGTAGAGTAGTACTGTGTAGCTTGCGGCAGACTCTGGATTTCGGTCTACCGCGATACTCGCAGCCCTGTGAGCAACATACAGACACGCACGATTGCGAGTCCTCTCATGACGTTGCCTTCCTTCTTCGTCGGAGAATGTTGACAGGCAGTTTTGGGCAATAGTAAAAGGCATGTCGCTCGTGATGAGCTCTAGAATGACATTAGTACATTGCCGGATAATGGGATACTTTGGCTCACCTTAGTTGATAGACAAAATTTTCCGGCGTCTACACTCGTCACCAAAGTCGCATGTTGAGTCTGCAAATACACAGCGAAAGCCAGGTAAGGTCGAAATGATCGGATGCCGTCACAGATGCGTTGTTCGCATTGTAACTGATTGATGCTCTGTTGTCGCTAGCAGCCGACGAGTCGTTGCCGAAAAAACCGCCCAGAGTAATGATATTCGGTGTCTAAAGACATCTTCCAAGTCGTGAGTTGGGGCGGCTCGAGGGATTGGTGGGCCACAGCACCTGACCACTTCTAGGCAAATCAGAGAGACCTGAGTAGTGACGAAAGTGCCAACAGAGTTCTTTGTGTGAACAACACAGGCCCTCAGTGTTGCTATCCGAGTGGCAGTAGTGTGCCGCAGCGTCTGAGTATCGTCAAGCAGTACCGCTAGACATAGGTAGCGAATCGCTGTCTGTGCAGCTCGTAGTAAATCTGACGTCTGGTGCGTTGCTTGCGGAGTCTTCTGGTGCCGTCTTCGTTGAGATCTCAGAGTCCGACTCTGCTACCTTTCGATGGAGGCGACGACGCTTTTAAGGCAGAAGGCTGGCGTTTACAGCTTGAGTCCTCCGAACATCATGTTGGGGGCCAGCTTCGCCCGATTGGACGCCTCTGCCGAAGGATTCTGTCCTCGGAACACGATGTCAACAACTTCCCAGAAACGCCTTTTTGAGACATGTTGGCGACAACGAAATTTCTGAGCACGACATTTATGGCTTCCTAGAATCGAGCGAGTGTCTGCGGCTGATGGAGAAGACCAGCCAGACAACATGTTCTTGCGAAGGCATCAAACAGCAGATTGGTAGCATGCTGTCACCATGCTGTAATTTTATCAAAGATCTTGAAGTATAAGAACGATGAGAACCTCTGAGCTCGTACCAATGTAGTCTTCTACAACTTTCGGCAGTCATCTTTCACCGTCCAATGGCGTTCTTCGAAAACTTCTCTGCACCTTTCGCACCGCTAGTGACAGCAATGATGGGCTGTACTGGGACTTTGGAAGAGACTACACCCTCGAGACCGGCGACATGTCAAGCAACGGAGCTATCGACGGTACTCGGTTCAGCGTCAACACTTCCCAATTTCGTACCACCTGATCCACCCATGAGAGAGGATGTTAGCAGAGGAATGAGGCAGAAATCTGTGGCCTCCATGTTCGTTCTGCAATCGAGTTACCTCGCAGCACTTCAGACGCCGAACGGCACCTTCGCACCACATACAAGACCATTTACCTGCACAGAAGTCGGATGCAAGGTCGAGCGAGGCTTCGCAACCAAGAATGATCTCGAGCGACACAAGAAGAGCGTCCACCTGATGATGCCCCAGGCGGGACCCCAGAGCCTGGTACATGTGTCCGATTGGAGGTTTCGACAAGTGCATGAAGCTATGGCCAAGGAAAGACAACCTCCGTGTACACATGCGCCGACAGCATGCGAAGAGTGCAGATCAGGAAGTCATCGTCGTAGACCTTTAGGCGACGGCCGGTGGTCGCATGGCGGGTTGGAGTACGGTTTACTGTTGTGTCTCTGGAGACTGGATTTTAGGGTCAAGGAAATTCTGCAATGAGAATCTGTTAAGCCTCCAGCATGCTTTGTATATCTGAACGCTGTGTCTTGCGAACCCTTGGCTTTCCTCTGGCGAAGGGAATGTCAGCATGGACAGACTTCTGAATGATCGCGACAGTGAGTAAATTAAGTTGCTAAGATTTATTATGTCGGCGCACAAGGAGTCACACTTCCCAAAGCAGTCCTAGGTGGGAAGGCAGTATGAACTATGAAGGTCCGGTGGTAAACTTGATATGGCAACGTTTTTGTGGTCCACGCCTTGCGGCACGGCTGACGCATCCAACTCACAGCTGGTTCCTTCTCACTAGACGTGATCGGGAGTGCTGCTCTTCCGGAGAAGACCTTGTGGCAGTCCTGGTAGGGCAAGTAGCCGGATGCGTCTGGTTGCGGTGGTCCTTTCGCTGTCTTATCGAAGGGTATAGATGAGCTTCTCGTCCTCATATGAAGTTCTGAATGGCAGTTTCCGCATCGCAATTGATATCATGCTCTGCTATGCCAGCGGTTCGTGGAGAGGACTATGAATAGCTTGTGGTTTCATCTGATTGAAAGTTGAAGCAGGAGTGAAAGTGAAGTCGCGTTGGCAAATTTGAGACCCTTGTCTGATGCCAGCCGCCAAACCTTCCGCGAGATCAACCCCAGATCTTCAGAGAAGAGCATAACAAGCCAAATAATCAGTCTCAATTCCACTTGCGCCCGATTGCTTACAAAATTTTCGCCTACCGCTGGAGTTCATAAATATCATACCGGAAATGGCCGACGAGGAGATGCAGGACGCGCCGGCGTCACCACAAAAACGAAGAGCAGAGCAAGAATGGCTTCAGTGGGGAGACCAAGACACAACACAACGCGGCGGCAGTGCGCAGTATTGAAGGATGGATTATTATTGTCACAAACGTGCATGAGGAGGCGTCGGAAGAGGATATTCAGGACATGTTCGGCGAGTACGGCGAAATCAAGAATCTGCACATGAATTTGGATCGCAGAACGGGATATGTGAAGGTGAGTGGAACGCCATCCGGAGGAGCATTGGGGTGTTATGACTTGGCAAATGCTGACCAGGAACTCAGGGCTACGTTTTGATCGAGTACCCTACAGTGCAAGAAGCCAAGGCCGCAATCGAGGGCGCGAAGCGGCGAGCAGCTGCTCGAGCAGACCATTCATGTGGACTATGCTTTTGTGCGACCTCCTCCAACGAAGAACAAATCGGCGCCCAAAGGCGGCAGAAAGGGCGGCAGAGATCGAAGCGCGAGTCCTGGTGCTAGACGCAGACGAGGACGATGACGACGATGAGGATTGAAAGAAAGTCGAGCAGGACGGAATTCTACCCCACGACTTCACGGCAGCCCCAGCTGTTGATTGAGACCATGAAGCTCGACGGGAGGCACGATGGAAAGAGTGCGCCTCTTTCGTAGGGCCAGCAGAGGTCTACTCTTGAGGTCGAGAACAAGCTAAACATGCCGATCTACCACGAGGTAGTCGGCTGCTATGTACCACCAAAATCAAGGTAAGCAGACTCAGATACCGTCGTTGTAACATTGCAGCTAATAAATCCACAGCCAATCTCATGCATCCTCGCTGCGCCATCGCAAAGTCATTTTTGTGGCCCATTTCTGATAGCTTGCATGACTTTGTGCGGCACGCTTGTGCAAAATAATGTGACTCGATGGTGCCACGGTGAGATAGCAGCTCGTTCTTTCCTCGCATGAAATACGGTGTCCTACTCGTGCAGCTTTTGCATGCAGACAAAAGCAGTGGCAAGGACATGTCTCGCTAGTTGGAGAAGACACTTGACGCAATTGTTTTCTGGTCTTAGACATAAAGACAGTTTGTTCGGTTGAGTTCATGTCTGAGGAGATCGTGGACGTACAAAAAGTCGTCACAGTCCTCCTAATCATAGCAGACCAGAGAAAGCCATCTATCAATCACAATGCCCGACCACGATCGTGCTACTATGTACGCGCGTTCGAGCACTTCCGATGACGCCGCAGTGCTCCCACCAGGCCATCAACATCATCACAAACAGATTCACCCGTCTCTGAAAATGAAACCCAACATCGAATGCGGTCCGACACCTCAGCATCGCTTGCGCGCTCTCCTCACATCGGCCACAGCCTACCCAACTTCTCGTATATTTTCCACGATCCCGCCGTCACCGGCCACAACGTGAGACTGTCACCGAGGCTGGAGATTCGGATAGCGAAACCTGACGGCGAGGGACTGGAAAATATGCGGCGGGTGGAATTGAGCTACGAAGGCACGCTGTGGGCAGTCGAGAAGATGGGGGAAAATGGCTGGATCAATTCAAAAGACTATAGAACGGCTCGCGAGCGGAGAGGGCCTCGTCCTGTCGAGCGGCCTCGCCCAGCTCCTCTACGCGTCGACTTTCCGTTCGCCTCTGCACGGCGAAATGCTGTGAGAGCTGACACTACCATCGACCCGTACTTCTGCGACTCCTCAGATTTCTCCGAGGACAAATGAGGTTCCGCCAGAGAATCAGCGCCCAGCCCAGCCAATACGGCAACCATCCCCACGCTTGAGTGATTTTGTGGCAGCTGCCAACAATCGACAAGGAGACATGCTATTCTCAGCTCGCCGCAAGGGCCTAATGAGGGTACGCCAGCGCGGATAACCTTCATACGCACAGGCCGTCCCTGCGCCCAACGAGGTTTCGCCGAGGAATCCGCGACGAGCACCGTCAGTATTGCCGCCCACATCCGCATCCATCATGGTTTCACGAATGATCTTGAAGGACTTGATGGCAGCTGTGACAAGGTACTGTCTCCATTTCGCCCTGCGGGATATCTTCGCGTCGTGTGGGCCGGCTGACTATACTGAGCCAGTCCAGAGCATGATCTATGGGCTTGGAAGTTGGACAAGTAGACTTTACAATTCAATGCCTTCGAAAACTCATACTGATATCTTCTCCACTGGTCTCGATGCTGGCGGCTTTCATATCACGTTGTGAGGAGAACTATCCCGAGCTCGACGACGATGATGAGTTTCGCTGTCGTTTCCAGCATGCAGCTGGGTGCAAGTCGAATACATAACACCGACGGTTGCCATGAGCAGCACTGTACGGCTTCGACTCTCGATTCTGCATAGCTTGGACTACTCAATCTATACAGCTCTCGGCTACTTTGACTGTACGGGTGTGGCTAAATGGACGGACACGGCTTGCGCCACTGGAAGTGTACGGCTCAGCTTATTCCATTTGCACCACTGAAGCTATCAGTTCAGTACAGCGCTCGGTACCCAAAGAGCACAATGGTCGGTAGTCGATATTGACGGCTCTGGTCACTCGGACCTGCACGGCCCAGCTAACGAGACTGTACGGGCTTTGGCTATTCGATGAGCACGATTACGACTGCGCAAAAATTGTACAGTGCTCGCTATCGAATCCTTACAGCTCCGACTATTCCAGCCGCACGGGGTGCGCTATGCAATGTGTATGGTGTTCGTTTATTCTATTTGCACGGCTCAGGTTATCGAGTCTGCATTAGGCTTCGCTATTCAGCTCGTACGGCGCCAGGCCTTCCACTCGCACGGTCTCTCTATCAATGTGTACGGTTTTCGCTGCTCGATATGTACGGCTTCAGCTATCGTCTCTGTGCGGTGTGTGTTATCTGATTCGCACGGCTTTGGCTAATGAATCTGCACGGCTTCGCTTATCAGATTTGTACAACTCCGACTAATCTGACTGCAAGGCTCTGGCTAATCAAACTGTATGGCTCCGACTAATGTCATGGTCGCCTTTCCAAGGACATGATTGTACGGACTCAACTAATCAATTTGGTCGGCACTGACTATTCTTTGGTTACTCAGCCTGCACGGTCTTGGTTAGTTCTTCGCTAATGGATCTGTACGGCTTTAGCTAACTTTGAACTAACAGACATGTACGCTCTGTTTGATCATCCAGCACGACTTTGGCTATTCGTCCGCCAAGTCTGGAGTATCAGGTACGCACAGCTTTGGCCAAGCACAGGCTTTCGACACTAGCATACAGTCTTGGCTAGTCGGGCGAGCTGGTTGCAAGACTGACACATGCTGAAGAGGAAAAGTGGGGGCGGAAAGTATGGCAACCTCCGCGCTGCATGTGAGGGTCTTGGCGCATTGCGAACAAAAAGGTGTCAGGTCGCGGATTCGAACACACACTCTTACCACAACATCAACATCGACATTAAATCAGTACGACCGCCTCCGCGTGGTCAAAAGCAAAGACTGATCTACAGCTGAAGGTATGTCGGCGCAATGCGCACGAGAGTTTTGACGCGCAGCTACAAAAAGGTGGCAGCGGCGAGGTTCGCGGGTTCGAACTGATCATCAACACAACACTCATCAAACCATGAGCAAAAAAAAAGAATTTTGACAATTGAAATGTCTGATTGATACTCACCCCGCTCGGTTAGCGCTGCATCACAACAAGCGGTACCACTCGGAGTCACACCGAGATCTCGACATAAGGTCGTTCTTCTACTTAGACCATGGGATACAAGTTGGAAATTCCTGAAAGCTTTTATAAGCCATCAAGGGCTTCTTGGCAACAGCCGCACTTGCCACAAAACATCAACATCACAGTGGCGGAAACATGGCTCTGTTCAACTCCCGACTTTCAAGCGCCGACTGGCAACGGCAATGGTGATTCCATGCCATACACGGCTCTGCATTTGAGGAGAGTGTTGTGGAGGAATTGCGTACCTGCCATCAGCAGCACTTGCGAGGGTGAAGCTGCTTTAGCGTCATGCACATGAAGGTCTTGGCAACGTCTCGCTTCTCACACACCACAACAACAATGCGACTCACGCTCCAACCGCGACTTTTCAGCGGCACTCCACATTAACGAGACTGCGCAAAGCGACACCACACCGTGCATACCATTTCACATTGCATATCGAAGCCTTCGCAAGCGTCTCGCTTCCCACACACCATAACGACAACGCCACTCAGCTCCAACCGCGACCTTTCAGCGCCATCCACACCTTCGAGACAGCCTAGAGCAGCACCACACCCTCACCACACCACACACAATGCATCTCCACCGCCTCCACCACCTCAGAAGCAACCTGTTGCCTTCTCGACCTCCATCCTGTCATTTTGAAAGAGATCATGCAGTACCTCTTCCCACCAAAGACCATCGAATTTGTGAGCGCACCAGACGGACCTCTTGGTCAACCTCCTACATCACCGACCCTCGCTCTCCGCGTGAGACCTACATCAGCACCAGCAAACTACTTCAACGCACCGCAGCTCCAAGAAACCATCGGAGATGAATACGAGAGAATGGACTTCGCGACCTCTTTCCTCCTCGTCAGCCGAAATGCTTCGCCTTAGGCTCACCTCACCTCTACGCACGCGAGTTCTCCTTTCCCTCCTGCGCCGAAACCTCACTCGCATTCTCACACGATCACGGCCGCGCACAAGCTCACTCCGCCATCCAACTCACCTTGAAATACAGTGACCAAACCAACGAAGAGGCTTGGCGAGCCTTATTCAACGTCTTGATCCATGAGCGGCACGTGAAGCGAGTACAGGTCACCTTGGGTGAAGAGTTATGGCGCCTCACTCCATGGCAATTACGGCCCTCACGCAAGTCTGGAATTGGCAGGGCTGGGCAACGACTCAGATCGGAATCGGAAGCTAACGCACGTGGATCGACCACCTTGCTCGCCTGCAATGAAGGCAAAGATTCGGAGAGGACTTGGGTGAGAAGTGGCGTGGAGTCGATTTCTCACTTGCAATTTTGGATCCCGCGATGCGACTCGAAAGAGCGTGTTTTACTATGGCACTCGATGCGGCGGTGTACTCTTGTAGCAATTCGATCGTCGGAGTGAGGTCCCGATGATTTCGAGATTTGGGTATTGTGAGGAGACTCACCTCGAGTTCTCCTGACACAGGGATATGAAAATTTGTCGGTGTCGCGGAGATTTTTGGTCTCCGTATTATGGAAGATGGATTTAGAAATAATCCATCTGTGTACGATGATTGGCTCGTCGCGTGTGAATAGCTCTGCATATGAAAGTCCTTGGCGCGCATGTGAAGGAACTTTGACTCTTCGCTTCCAAATCGTTCTAGTCTTCAAGCCCTCTTATAGAAAGCTGTGCAATTGCAAGCATAGATGTATGTGCGGAGGCGTGGCCAGCGTGAACTCATGATTGGTCTCACCTGTACAGATTGCAGCTTCCTCATCTCTGTAAAGCTACGCTTCCTGTAGAGAGCTGTGCATTGCAGGCATCTGTTGCCTTTTGGAGCAGGACTTGAGTGAATTTACTACACATCTCACAAATACAGATCCCTGCTTCTATCTCTCTATCGTTTCTACGCCATCAGATGGAAATCTTTGCACTTGAAGCATCTGTACCATGGTGGAGCGCGACCTGCGTAAACTCATTATCGGTCTCACACGTCCGTAGGAGTTCTAAATCCGCTTCTGCGTCTCTACAGTCTCTGCGCCCACGAGCTTAAATCTGTGTACTCGAACCATGTGTTTCTTATCAGAGTGCGGCCTCTAACCCGCAGACTCAGGATTTGGCAGATCAAGCGCCATCTCGTCGCCGGTCGGTATGCCATTTTCATAGGCAGCCATTTTCTCCCAATAACCGTCCCAACATGAATCTGGATCCACTCCCAAAGCTGCTTAGCATCAGGTCGTTCGGCAGGCTTATCCCTCAAGCAAAGCTCAACAAGAATCCTTGAGATCCTTGGGATAGTAAGCCTCGGTGGCCTATCGTGGTATTCGGGAAGTTCATATTCCGAATAGAACTTATACGACTTGACATCCCTTCCTCTTTCGAGGTTCATGAGAGCAAGAATAGTACGACCGACTGCCCATATATCAATTTTGAGGGTGATGGGGTTATCTTCGTTGTAGTCGGCATCTTCGGATCCGTAGGCGTATTGTTCCTGTTGATGATATCAGCGGTCTAAGAAGTGGAGGATTCGTGGAAGGACATGGCTGTACCGGTGCTTGATAGCCTTTCGTGCCAGCTCCAGGTATCTGTATTCATGAGTCGCAAGACCGAAGTCTGCAAGCTGTGCTCGATGTCATTACGCTCTGGAAAGTCACTTTGAATTGTATATTGCAACTCACTTTGGGAGTGGGAATCTGATTCCATATGAAGTCGTCAGGTCTGCCTAAGAAGACTGCGAAGATCAGCTCGATGACGATGATTGGTTTTTTAAGGACGATCGCTAGACTTACTATTCTGTGGTTTGATGTCTCGGTGCAGCATTGGTTTACATTCCGGACTAGACGGATGCCAGGGCATGCCACCGTAATGCAAGAGGCAGAGCGCAGCTACAAGTGATTCGAAGATTGCCCAGATGGACTCGCACTGGGAGATAGCTAAAAACTGTGGTTAGTGTCATGTCTACTCCATTCCACATGCATCGTATCTTACTGGTCGGTAGAAGACTCGACTGTCCTGGAACAGTTGTTCTACTTCGCGTATGCGATGATAGATCTGGATTAACTGTTCCAAGTCGCCGTACTCGCAAAAATCAACGTAAATTCGGACGACCCTCAGCATTCCATGCACTCTCCAACATTGACACCGCAGCAACGTTCTAAGAATCTGGGATGCGGTTGATCAAGTCCATTAAGGCCGCCCTTCTTTGGGTTTACGATGAAAGTGGAGGGCCATACCACAGGCCTCAGGCTCGTAAAAATGTTCGTGGTAGCTTTCTTTAGCTACAAACCGGTCGACTAACTCGCCATTTTGGCCGACTGTTTTCCAAAGGCCAGCATGGCCAAAGCCTCCTTGGCCAAGTGTTCTCACCCACTGCCATTCAGCCTCGGGTCGCTTCTTACACCGCGAAGTCGAGGCGCAAGGGCTCTTGGTTCCCGGTGAGGTTTATTGTCATCGGAGGCGGAGGAGTATGTCGTTGCACGTAGGCTTTATCCGTCTTGTCCATGTGCTTCTGCATGGCGGTGTAGCGAGCATCAAAGTCGTCCCAACTCTCCTTCGTCCTCAAATCTGAGTCTGAGACCTTCCCGTTTCCAGCCACGGTCAATCTTGGCATGATTATTCGGGTCATGCTCAGCCAGGGTAAAGTCCTCAAGCAGCTTTTTACGATACTCACTAGTATTGTGCCTGCGACAAAAGGTGGGGGGGTGAAGGTGAAGTTTGGATTGTAGCGCTGGAGCTCGAGATAGTATTCGTGCAGGTCACCAACCTGCGTCTTGAAGGCTAAGTCTGCTGGATCATCGACAAAGTCGTCTACTCGTTCGAACATAAGCTCCCATGCTGTCTCGCATACGTGAGATTCTGGCATGACTGGCGTATAGGTGTCTTCATCCATGCATCGAGCGCCTGTTGCATCTTTTGCAGAACTGAGATTTTGGCATCTTCACCGTGAGACTCGGCCATGCGGTCTGCTGCGACGGTCCAGAGATCCTGTAAGGCTGTCTTCTCATTTTGTGGCAACGTGAAACTGATGTATTCTGACCACTTCTCGAGGCTTTCGGCGTGGACAGGTGCCAGATGAATTGCTTGCGCCATCCCTGACCAAATTGCGAGCTCTTTGGAATGCATAGTATAGCTCATCAGATAAGTCGTTGTCGATGTCCAATTCCCGCTCGTAGTCACGAAAGAGTTACAAGCATCGTACTCCAGGCTGGATCGTACTTAGGCACCAGACGATCCTGTGGACCTTCTTCCGCCCAAACTTCTTTCCAGTCAATGCCGAACTCAACGTAATTGCCAATGTCGCCCGCGTTGGCCCATTTGACACCATTCTCTGCTTGATCTTCTTCCAAACTGTGCAAAGCCATCAGCTGTCCTATTGTACATACGCAATCGAACCAATCATCTCTTCTCAGAGCAGACGTCAGATATTCCAGAAAGTGTTGGGAGATATTCGGTTCCATCAACTGCCCTGCAACAGTTCGCAATACCGTCTCAGCCCATTCTGCGTTTGGATACTCACCTCTGACTCGTCTTCTGCCTCGGTCAATCTATGGGCTATGAGATCCGGAATGGATAGTTTGGCATTCGGTCGGCCTCGTTGACGAGCGGATTTTGATTTGTATTCTTCTTCTCATCTCTTGTTGAACCTGTTCCAGACCTCGAGCCGGCTTGCGATAATAGCGCACGCTCTTCTTCTCCTTCATTCTCCGCTTGGTCGTCGTCAATCTCGTGCTCATTCCTCTTCCCGGCACCATATGCAGACGATCCTGCGCCTCATCTGCGCTAGCATTGTCTTCGGATCTGTCACCATTTCGCGACGTCTTCGATGCCGGCGGCAGCGCCGGCTCGCTCGGCTTTGCTGCTTTTCGCTTCCCTGGGTTTCGGCGCAGGTGCAGGTAACTGCAAAGTAGGCACGGCCGTTCCTTTCAGTCTATCGCTAACGCCTCGTTCCCGCTCGGAAAGTCTTCTCCTTTTTGGGTGGCATGATGCTTTGCTGAGATACGAGATTGCTATCAAACAGCTCACACTGCTGATCTGAAGCGACTTCCGTGTTGCGCGGCATCGCTAGAAGCTCTCTTTGTTCATAAACTCCGATCTGCATTGTTGCCGCTGCTTCTGTTCAAGCGCTGCGATGCTGAACAAAGACTGGCCACTAGAACCCCAGAAAGTCCAGTAAAGAAACTTTGACAGATGAATATGGCCTAAGGCGTTTGACTATGGACATGGACAGAAATGATCTCGCAGGGCCTGCAGTTCGGGCGTCTGACTTTAGACGAGGTCGATAGTCACACGGGCCTTGACACCACGATACTGTTTGGCGGGCGCTGCAACAAAGAAGTCGTGTTCATCGCCATGTTCCGCGAGGTTGTATCACGTAATTCGAAGCTGAAGCGCGCGGAACAGGGCAGCTGCAGCTAAAATACATTTCGGCATAGGCAAGACTAGAGTGTGTCAGCGGAAAACTTCTCATGCAAGATCGAAGGCACTCACTTTGGCCAATGCATTGCCTGCTGCCGATGTTGAAGCTAACTTGATATTTGCGCAAGCCATCGCCATCGTCTAGCCATCTCTCAGGTCGGAACACATCCGGGTTAGGAAGATCTTGGGATCCGTGAGAACAAAGTATATCGTCTCAGAGACGGGAGTGCCGGCCGGGATGTACCACTCCTTGTATTGCATCGACTCTGTCGCAACTCTGGGCAGGCGCGAGGTGATACCATAAGATAGAGACGTAGTCCTTCTTGAATGACTGCAGTGAGATATGGCAGCTGTTCGAGCCGAGTCCAGCTGGTCAGTTTGCTTGAGTCGGGCATTGCTGCCCTCAATTCGTCCTTCAGCTTTGCCATGCAGCGCGGATAGGCCAGAAGATAATACAGAATGGTAGTAAGTGTCTTGGCTGTAGTCTCACTACCAGCACCAGTGAAGATTTCACCTTCCTGACTAAGGCGTTCCAGTGTTCGCTCTTGTGGCGGCAAGTCGCTGTCGCGGAGCGTGTGGAAAAATTGTGCGGACCTTCCCCAGCTTCTCGCTATCCTCGCGAGCGAGTATAGGCCTAACGGCATCCTTGACGCTGTCCTGCCATGCCAAGAACATGCCCATGTCTGGATCGACCTTGTTGGCCAAAGCACGCGGGAAATAGCTCATGAAGGAAACCATCCACGGAAAGGCACGAATCAGAGCACCCTTTTGCCATGCACCATTTATCACTGTCTTCCACTGCAGTCCAAAGTCGTCATTGTCGAGGTACTTTCGATCGGCACCGAAGCAGTATGAGCAGATGATATCCATTGTCAGAGCCATGAAAGCACAGTCGACACGAACAACATCCCGATTCACTGCAGCCCTTGCAAGCCGATCGCTGAGCTTCTCGACTTTCTCACGAATTGTTGGTTCCAGATTCATCACCGCCTTTTTCGAAAAGAAACTATCAAGTGGCTTCCTTCGCATTCGATGCATGTCGTGGCTCACGGTCGAGAAGATCGAGCCAGGAGCAGCAGCCATATTGTAGAACCACTGGTACTTGTTTCGCTTGTTGTAGCCGCCGGGCGGAGCATAAATGTCTTGGTAGAAGTCGGCATCTTCAATGTGCAACTCGTGAGGGTTAATACGCACAATAGGACCATACTTCTCGTGCATGGACTG
>JALHSO010000048.1:0-17167 GCA_022984855.1 Dimocarpus longan
TTCATCAGGAAGGACCCAACACTGGTTTAATACATATACACAGCTACCACAGGAGATAGAAATAAAAATCTGAAGTAAGTCGTTATGATTTAAAACGGAGGCGCATAATTTCTAGACTCCACAACAAAGATTCGACTGATGAGGCGGTTTTTTAACATTCCTATTCATGAGGATCCCAATTCACGGTTCAAAAAATTTCAAGAAACTTATTTTCTTCCAATAAGGAAAGTAGAGTCGAAATTCAGTAAAGGAATAACAATTATGAGAAAATAAGAGCCTCCGTTCGTAAAAATTTGTGAAAAATGCCGACTGATCCGTAGAAGGGGACGCATTATAGTAATTTGTGCCAACCCGCGACATAAACAAAGAACAAGGATAATCTTTTGAAAAAGGGACTCCCTAAAGGAACCTATGAACAAATCCAAAAAGGATCCGTTTTGACATGAAATAGGATATATCCATATATCTCTGACTTAGATTTCTGAAATGGTAAAAATATGGCAAAATCTATACTAAGAAGCGGTTACGTAGGACTGGACTATGGGTTCACGCGTAAAGTGCACGTCGAATATCAAAGGGCGTTATCCATGTTCAAGCAAGTTTCAACAACACCATTGTGACAGTTACAGATGTACGGGGTCCGGGTTATATCTTGGTCCTCCGCCGGTACTTGTGGATTCAGGGGTACAAGAAGAGGGACGCCCTTTGCTGCTCAAACACGCAGCAGGAAATGCTTATTCGAGTAGTAGCGGATCAAGGTAACAACGAGCAGAAGTCATGATAAAAGTCCTGGTCTCGGGAGAGATGCAGCATTACGAGCTATCGTCGAAGCGGTATACTTTTAAGTTTCGTAAAGGGATGTAACCCCTATGCCACATAATGGCTGCAGACCCCCTAAAAAAAAGGCGGGTGAGAAAAATAAACTATTGAAGAGATTTCAAGAGAAATAAATGACTCAAAAAAATCTGACAAATCATATTACTATGTTTTCAGAGAAAATATAAAAGTATTTACTCGGACACTACAGTGGAAAATGTTGTTGAATCAATAACCGAAAGTAAGCGTCTTTATTATGGACCTTTATTCTGTCTCCACTTATGAAAAGGTCAAGCCGACACAATAGGCAATTGCGATGCGAAGAGCTTTGCTTGGGAAAATTGAAGGAACATGTATTACACGCGCAAAATTTGAGAAAATCCCGTATTACATGAATGTATCTACCATACTAGGTATTTCAAGAATCAGAACATGAAATTTTAATGAATTTGAAAGAAATATGTGTATTGAGAAGTAATCTGTATGGAACTCGTGACGCGCTTCTTTTTGTGTCAAAGGTCCTGGATATGTAACTGCGCAAGACATTCTCTTACCACCTTCTGTGGAAATCGTTGATAATACGCACATATAGCTAACCTAGCGGAACCAATTGATTTTTGTATTGGATTACAAATCGAGAGAGAAATCGCGGATATAATATAAAAGCACCCAATAACTTTCAAGACAGAAGTTATCCTATAGATGCTGTATTCATGCCTGTTTCGCAATGCGAATTATTAGTATTCATTTCTATGGAAGCGTAAATGAAAAAACAAGAGATCCTTTTTCCTAGAAATATGGACAAATGGAGGTTTAAACTCCTAAAGAAGCACTTCATGAAGCCTCCCGAAATTTGATTGATTTATTTACCCTTCTCTACAGTCGGCAGAAGAAAAACTTATATTTAGAGAACAATCAATACAAGGTTTCTTTACCCTAATTTGACTTTTCGTGATAGGGTGGCTAAACTAAAGAAAAAGAAAAAAGAAATAGCAGGGAAATCGATTTTTATTGACCAAACAAGAATTTGTCTCCCAGGATCTATAATTGTCTCAAAAAGTCCAATATACATACATTATTCGACCTTTTGAATAAGAGAGCCAAGCACGACCTTATGAAAATTGAACATTTTTCGCATAGAAGATGTAAAACAGATATTGGGCATTCTAGAAAAGAAATAGAAAAGCATTTAACAATTGAATTTACCTAAAAGAAAAATCAAATAAGTTTTAAATTTAATTTAGTTCATTTTTTTTCTAAAAAATCGAAAAAAAGGGTTGCACCTTTAGCACAATCTATATATTCGTCGGACCAGAATTAATTGAATAGAAGTATATCTAGGGAGAATTTCACAACTTGTTTTGAAGCGACTACTCCCTAGATACACACGTTAATGATATTTGACTTTTCTATTTTACAATTGAATCAATTTAAAAAGACCTAAAGTGTTAGGGATTTTTCAATGGGTAATGTTGCTCCAATACCCAAGAACAAGGCCATTGCGGTACCAATCAAAAAGACGGTTGTCGCTACTGGACGCGAAATGGATTTTGGAATTTATAACATTTTCTAAAAAGGGTACTGTTAATAATCCCGCGGTACCGGAAACCATTAAAAGAACACCCAAAAGTTTGTTGGGTACTGTACGAAGTATTTGAAATACGGGAAAGAAATACCATTCGGTAATATTTCCTAAGGAGTTGCAAATGGATCCGCGGGTTCACCAATCATGGATGGCTCTAAAACCGCTAAGCCTACGTTACATGCAATAGTACCCAGAAATACTACTGGAAAAATATATAGAAGATCATTGGGCCATGCGGGTTCTCCATAATAATAATGACCCATACCTTTAGCCAACTTAGCTCTTAATACAGGATCATTCAAGTCATGGTTTTTTTTGTTATTGGGAATGGCGAATTCTTATAGATCCATCCCCCCCAAGAACTGGACATGATAATTTTTCATCATCCGCTCAAGCAAGAATCAACCGAACTAAACGGATCCATATTAAAAAAAAATATATAGATTTTAGAAAATCTATATTTAGCCATATCCACACACTATATGAATAAATTCCTATATGTACATTGCCATTGTCGGATTCCATTTTAACGAAATTGCAACTATCCATTGCAAGGAATTCAGTTCTTACAGATAAATGCTCAATCCCAAGTAGGCTTCAATATTGATCATGATCAAGAGCTTTCTGGGTTGTCTCAGCCTTTGCGATTCACCGTATCCCCACAAAAAATAGATCGAGTGATATTTTTTCTTTTTTTTCGCGTACAAACGATTACTTGTTACTAATATAGTCTAGCCGCAGCTCTTCTTTAGATCCCTTGTTTCACTCCGATAGTATCATAAACGGAATCGATGCAGCAGAAATGAATGCATTTCCATACTATTAAGTAAGTAAAATAGCTAAGTAAGTAAAATAGCTAAAAAACTCAGGATTATGCCACATCACTTATTCGACTGGATTTTACGGAGCCTGTTCATGTACGGCATGCTTCGGCCTGATCATAGAAAAGATTCTCTTCAAACGAACCCAGCCTATCCTCTCTATGGGGGCGGCGGTTGGAACAAAGATACATTTTGTTGTGAATTTAAATGTAGCAGATAACAGCATATTTCTTCTGCGGCCCAATCAATAGTTCAAGTCACACACTCCCATAATCCATTTTTCTCTTCGGAGAATTCCCTTCAACTATTCATTCATGTCAAATAAATAATACAATATTGTGGAGTTGAGGGGAAATTTCCAAATACATGTCTTATTCTTTGTCAATAATCCATATTGTAGCAATGAAATATTATTGTTCCTCCCCCATGTAAAAAAAATAAATGATTTGATTGATTACAAATCTATATTATCTATATTCTTTATAAAGGGCCAGAAATCCCTTGTTTACGTATCATTAGGAAATGCATTAACATAAATACGGCAGTAAGAAGAGGTAATACAAAAAGTGTGTAAACTATAAAAACGCGTTAAAGTGGACTGTCCCACACTAGCACTTCCGCGTAATAATTCTACCAAAGGCGATCCTAATACCGGAATCGCTTCCGGTACGCCTGTTACAATTTTTACTGCCCAATATCCTATTTGGTCCCAGGGTAAAGAATAGCCTGTTACACCCAAAAGATGCGGTCAATACAGCCAGAACCAACACCTGTAACCCAAGTCAATTCGCGAGGTTTTTTAAAACCACCCGTGAGATATACACGAAATACGTGCAGGATTTCATTAGGACCATCATACTTGCTGACCATCGATGAACTGATCGATATTAACCAACCAAAGTTAGCTTCCGTCATTATGTATTGAACAGAAGCAAAAGCTTCAGTAACGGTCGGACGGTAGTAAAAAAGTCATAGCAAACCCTGTAGCGACTTGTACTAAAAAACAAGTAAGCGTAATTCCTCCTAGACAATAAAATATGTTGACATGAGGAGGAACGTATTTACTAGTTATATCATCTGCAATCGCCTGAAATCTCGAGACGTTCTTCGAACCAATCATAGACTTTATTGAGATAGGTAAACCCAGGGGACTCCCCCTCTGAGAACTGTATATGAGAATTTCATCTCATACAGCTCAAACAAAAATACCCCAAAACTGGTTAAAAGAGATATGGAATAAAAAAATGGAATCAGAAGATTCCATCTTCGCTAAAGATACGAAAGGGTAAAAGTAAGAAAGCTCTTTTTTTTGTTATAATTATAATTAGAACGCCAAAAAATCAAGTAGGCGCACTTGTCTCTTATGTTGATTGTTACAGGCCTCTTGAATCTTCTATTTACCTATTTCTTCTTTTCTTTCATTTGTTATTTTTATTTGTATGTAATGTAGCTTTACTTTTGTTTTCTTTATTATTGATAGGAATTTTCTTGTTAAAGACCTATAAATCAATTGAAACCTCAGATTCATACTAGAACCACGATGATTCAATAAAACCTTCAAGCAAAGTCCAAAGATTCCCTGAGTAAGAATCATTGGATCATCATTTATTCAACAAGTAGAATCGATATAATGACTAAAACTAGAAAGAAAAAAAAAGGTTGTTCTTTGAGCAAAATCAAAGCAGAAATGGGAATTTGAAAGAAGAAAAATCTTTCAATTTAAAACTTTTTCTTTGGAAAATTTTTAGGAATCCGGTCACGAGGTCTGAATATTAAGTATGAATCATAGTTCAAGTACTTCGTGATCTATTTCATATATTCCATGCTCCAGATACTAGAATGAATATCCGACGGGTGAAACCATCTTTATCAAAACGACAGACCCATTCTCTGTACTCTCAATAGGATCAATTATAACAAGTCACACACATCATATTCCGGAAATACAGAAACACAAAAATTTTCGCGGTCGAACTACCAAAAAAAATGAGCTAAAATAGAAATAAAAAGTCGAGACCCAAATGCATCATTTTTTTGTATTTGTATTTAAAAGCTAGTATTTTGTGGTTCTTATGAATCTAATTCAGTGAAATTCCATCCAATAAAACGGAAGAATTATATAATCTCCAAAATAATAGATAGGAATACCGCAAACAGGGCCATTGCGACACCCATCAAAGGAGTAGTTCCCCATCCAGGAGCTACTTTACCATATTCCGAATTCAATGGTTTCAATAAATCCCCTACAGCCGTTCGTCTTGGACCAGATCTAGAACTCCCCCAACTGTTTGTGCAGCCATAAATCCTATTTTGTATTATAATGAGATCTGTTGACTTTGTATACCATTCCGTTTTAAATAAACGATCTTATCATAGATCCATCGTGGTCGTTTGAAATTTTCGAATAATGGAAACAGCAACCCTAGTCGCCATCTCTATATCTGGTTTACTTGTAAGTTTTTACCGGGTACGCCCTATATACTGCTTTTGGGCAACCCTCTCAACAACTAAGAGATCCATTCGAGGAACATGGGGATTAGTTGAAGCAATGAGCCTCCCAATATTGGGAGGCTCATTACTTCAATTGAGATAAATGAAAAATCATTTCATTTTTTTAGTTGGAACTTTAGGTGGTTCGCGAAAAAAGATAGCGAAAAAAGGATCCCGAGAGTCGAGACTAAGAGGAATGTATAAACCAATGCTTCCATAAATTTGATCGTGGTTTTCAATTATAGCTTCCATACCTGTTTATTGGGGATCACCCCCGGATTAAAAAAAAAAAGACGAAATCAAAGAAAAGGCGAAAGGGGCGACGATTTAAATCCAGATTTCTCCGGTACCTTGTGTAAAATTACAAAGAGAGAAAATAGAAGTGAGAAGCGAAAAAATAACAGAGCAATGCTACGTCGTCAGACCTCTTGTCTTCTTGTAGTTGGATCTCCAATTTTTTGGAATGTGTTCCAAATTCCACTTGAGCATCCCAAATCTGGTCAATACCAGCAAAAAACATCTCTGAACAAGGATTCTAGCACCGTGCCAAATGTGCCCGAAAAAGAAGAGCAGAGCAAAGGAAGCATGTCCAAAAGTAAACCAACCTCTTGGACTGCTACGAAAAACACACCATCGGATTTTAAAGTAGCACACGATCTAATTTCAAAAATTTCACCCAATTGGGCACGTCTAGCATATTTTTTCACAGTCGCAGGATCGCTATAACTCACTCCATTCAATTCGCCACCATAGAATTCAACAGTTACACCTACTTGTTCGACACTATACTTCGACTCTGCCCTCTTAAAAGGAACATCGGCTTTAACAATTCCATCTCCGTCTACCAAAACAACTGGAAATGTTTTCAAAAAAAGTAGGCATGCGACGTACAAAAAGTTCACGCCCTTCTTTATCTCTAAAGATAGGATGCCCTAACCATCCGACAGCTATTCCATCTCCGTTATCCATTGAACCCGCTCTGAATAATCCCCCTTTCGCCGGATTATTTCCGATGTAATCATAAAAAGCTAATTTTTCAGGAATTTTAGACCAAGCTTCTGATAAATTTTGATTTTCGTGGCTAGTCCAGCGCTGCTAACTCTTCGATATATTTCTTGCTGAAAGTATCCCTGATCCCATTGATAACGGGTGGGACCAAATAATTCGATGGGAGTAGTTGCTGAACCATACCACATAGTTCCAGCAACAACAAAAGCTGCAAAAAAGACAGCAGCGATACTGCTGGAAAGAACGGTTTCAATATTGCCCATCCGTAATCCTTTATATAGAGACGTTGGGGCGGGCGGACACTAAGATGGAATAAGCCTGCTAATATGCCCAATGTCCCTGCTGCAATATGATGCGAGGCTATTCCTCCGGGAACAAAAGGATCAAAACCTTCCACACCCCACGCGGATTTACAGCTTGTACCTTTCCAGTTAGTCCATATGGGTCGGACACCCATATTCCAGGACCATACAATCCTGTTACATGAAATGCGCCAAAGCCAAAGCAAGCCACTCCTGAGAGAAATAAATGAATTCCAAAATCTTTGGCAAATCCAAAGAAGGTTTTCCTGTACGTCCATCACCAAATATTTCTAGATCCCAATACACCCCAATGCCAGATAGCTGCCAAGAAACACAAAGCCAGAAAACACAATATGCGCCCCGGCTACGCCTTCGTAACTCCAAATACCCGGATTCGTTATCGTCCCCCCTGTAATACTCCAACCGCCCCATGAATTGGTTATTCCTAAACGAGTCATGAAGGGTATAACGAACATACCCTGTCTCCACATTGGATCAAGAACTGGGTCGGAGGGATCAAAAACAGCTAATTCATATAGAGCCATTGAACCGGCCCAACCAGCAACCAGCAGCAGTATGCATTATATGGACAGAAGCAACCGACCGGGATCATCCAATACGACAGTATGAACACGATACCAAGGCAAAACCCATGGTAATACCCCTTTATCAACAAAAAAAGGACACTATGTAACTTTATTGCATTGAAAAAACTATGCTACGGACCCCCCCTTTCTTTTGTTCAATGAATTATCTCGGAAAAAGGATTCTCTATTTTTGTTCTACTCTTTTTAGTAAAAATGGAACAATTCGGTTCATAAGAAAAAGAGAAGCAGATCTATTCTATACTCGATAAGTCCCAATACGCAATGAGGGTCGATTCCCTTTTCTATGAGTGAATGCATCCATATTTAGTCATCATTCACTATTTGTAAAAATTTTCCTTTATTCATTTAGTTTTCCTTTACTTTATTTTATGAAACTTATTCAATCTATGTAGAAAATATGATGATAAAGCTAATATTATTAAAATAATAAACCCATTATTACGTTCCACATCAAAGTGAAATAGAGTAATTCTTTTTTCTTTCATTTTATGCCTATTGGTGTTCCAAAAAGTGCCTTTTAAGACTCACGGAATCGGAATCCAACTTGGGTTGACATATAGTGTGCCCTGTCAGATATATTGGGTCATATGGGATTTCCCCTTCTCTCTCCCCCGATTGAGATATCCTTCCTTTCGCAAAAAAAAGGGATTGAATCATCAAAAATTTGTAGCGTGAAGTACAATGAAATGCAATTAGATCCATTTTGTGAAGAGGTATCCAGATTAATATTAGCAACTAAAAAAATTTTATGGTCGACTTGGCTGGACCAATCAGATGAGGTATCTAGGCTCCGTTTAGAAAAACCCAATTGGTAATATATCTATTATTAGTAAACTTCTTATATCATATAAGATATCATAAACGATTCTCTTTAGACACTAAATGCTTTGATTTAGAAATTTTTTTTTTTTTTTTTTTAATATTAAATAGCAATGATCTAAAACAGTTAATCAATCGAATAATAAATATGATGGATACGTCAAATATTTGTCGGAAGACATAAACGAAATGAATTGAAAAAATTGAAAAAGGGGGAAGTCATAGCAAAAAAAAAAAAAGACGTGGTATTGGGGTCATTTGTCCTATATGTGCAAATCAAAATCGGGCGGATCCTTACTCGGAGTAGAGCATAAACCTAAAAAAATTTGAAGAAGCCCGTTCAGGAACAAGAAAATGACATCGTGATTTTTGTATTGGATCTCGATGAAAAAATACATCAATGAAAAGTTAGTCCGATACGTTTAGTGAATTCTAATATTATAGGAAAACCGGCCAAACTCATCATTCTTTCTAATGAAAGAGAAGCCCCTTCGCCTTCATTAGAAAGAATCCGCTATAAAACAAAAGAAAGAGGGCTGGAATCTACACAATTGATTTTTTTTTTTTCGCAAGTTTTGTTGAACCGTATGCATCAAAAGGTGCCTGTACGGCTCCTAAGGGTATAATTTTTATCCTAATCAACCGACTTTATCGAGAAAGATTAATTTTTTTAGGCCAAGTGATTACTAACGATGTTTCGAATCAACTTATTTGCTCTTATGGTATACTCTCAGTGCGGAGAGTGAGACTAAGGATCTGTATTTGCTTATAAACTCCCCCGGTGGATGGGTAATACCTGGAATACTATTTAATGATACTATGCAATTTGTGCGACCCAGATATAGAGTACAATATGCGTGGGATTAGCCGCCTCAATGGGGTCTGTTATCCTGGTCGGTGGAGAGGAGAAATTACCAAACGTATAGCATTCCCTCACGCTTGGCGCCAATGAGTTTTTTATTTGAGAGAAAAAAGAAGACTATGCCTTCGCCATATGGAATTATTAATATTAAGTAATATTTTAGCATGGCACTTCGAATTCGATATGAAAATTTTTAATGTTTTTCAAAATATTAGATTATGTATCGAAAGAGTAGTGTAGTATGAGATAAAGGAAGGGTATTTCCGATTTTATCTTACCTATCTTAGGTCGATTTCAGCGTCACAAACATTTTTTCACACCGGCAAGTTATTAACACTATTTATGTTATCAAAGAGTACGAAAATAAAAAAAGAAGATTATTTTTTTCTTTATTCTTTTATTTGATATTTGAAAAAAAAAAAAAGAAAAACTTTGGGATTGCTGAATCACAGACGAAATCAAATATATAAAGCAACGGGACCATCATAGTATTTTTGAACTCCTCCGAAAAAAAGAAGGGTGGTAATTGGATCATTTACCGATCTGGGTATAAATAGACCCCACATTTTCTCTTTCTTCGATGAAAGGTAAAAAAGAAAACAAATTCCATTGTGAGAGCCGTATGCAATGCGAAAAGAATGCCCGTACGGTTGTTTCAATTCTATCTTTTTTCTTATTTTTTATCTCTTTCGCCTTGCCTCGTCGTGCGAAATACAGGAACCCTTAATTGTGTTATATTATATGATCAGGGTAATGATCCCATGAACCCGCTGCCGGTTTTTATGAGGCACAAGCATCTGAACTTATCCTGGAAGCGGAAAGAACTACTGAAACTGCGCGAAATCCTTACACGGATTTATGTACAAAGAACAGGCAAGCCCTTCTGGGTTGTATCCGAAGACCTGGAAAGGGATACTTTTATGTCAGCAACAGAAGCCCAAGCTCATGAATTGTTGATTTTGTAGCGGTTGCATAAAAAAAATAGCAGTGATGTCGCGCAAATGCACGATTTAAATTTTTATCTTCTTACTTCTTAAGGTTTAAATATTCTATTAATATATTAAATAGAAGAAATTCATAATCATCTGGTTAGGATCAATCTAAACCAGCTCATAATGCATAATTCAGCATGCCAACTATTAAACAACTTATTAGAAACCCAAGACAGCCAATTAGAAACGTCACGAAATCCCCCGCTCTTGGGGGATGCCCTCAGCGCCGAGGAACATGTACGAGGGTGTATGTGCGACTCGTTTAAATCTGGACTGAAACAAAGCAAAAGAAAGAAAAAAATTCCAGTATCAATGATCAGTACCGGTGAATTGGATAGAATGGAGTCTCTTTCATTCACTATCTAAAAAAGATAGATCTATCATATCTTTCTATTGTGTATGAAATTTATGGTTTCAATTGGTGCAAATTCAATCACCTCAATTTGGAATTTAAGATAGAAAAGAATTCCCCATTGGTAACAAATAGTTATCCATTAAGCGGGGTAAATCCTATCCTATCCTATTTTAAAAGCGGAAAGATTGTGTTTCCGCTCTTAGAAGAACGGACTAACAGGGTCAGCTACCCAACCAATCTTCATAATTAAATACCGTTACTGTATAAGGTATATCTTTTTCTGAAAGACTTCTTACTGGAAAATTCATGGGTAGAGCCAAAGAGTGGTAACTGTACAAGTTACCAATAGCATTGATTAATGTAAAGAAGGGCTCCGGTGTATAGAGAAGACCTCACCGTTTAAGAAGTAACCCATATAGACGATGGAACCCACAATTTCCTTATCGATTTCTATTTTTATTTTCCAATGTCTAGAAAAAAGGAAAAAGGCGTGGTAGGGAAGGTTATAGTAGCAAAAGCCATTGGAATTTTTGATTTTATAAATTGAAAGAATCCGTTTTGTTATTAAGAGAAAGGGGAAAAGAATAACTGAAAGAAGGGAAATCAATTAGTTATTCATCAAAGTTTCATTTACTCAATGACCAGAATTAGACGAGGATATATAGCTCGAAGACGTAGAACAAAGATGCGTTTTATTTGCATCAAGTTTTCGCGGGGCTCATTCAAGACTTACTCGAACAATTATTCAACAAAAAATAAGAGCTTTGGTTTCGGCGCATCGTAATAGAGATAGGAAAAAAAGGGATTTTCGTCGTTTGTGGATCACTCGAATAAATGCAGTAATTCGCGGTTCGGGGGTATCTTATATTTATAGTAGATTGATACACAATCTGTATAAGGGGCAGTTGCTTCTTAATCGTAAAATACTTGCACAAATCGCTATATCAAATAGGAATTGTCTTTATATGATTTCCAATGCGATCATAAAAAGGGGGGATTGGGAGGAATCTGCCAAACAGTTTTTAAATGGAATTCTCTGGAGAATGAATTCCGGGAAGGTAGAGTAGAAATTAGTATGATAAAATCGGATAATATGTATGATAAAGTCGTCAAAATGAGCGAATACGCTCGATAAAAAAATTTATTCTTCTTTCCCGATTCTTTTTTTTTTTTCTTACGACACAACGGATTCTCGTATTTTTTGAACAAAACATCCATCTGTGTTTGAATTCGGATTAGAATTTTGATTCAATTGAAAAGTAAGCCTTTTCTTTCTGTTCCTAAAACCAGTATTTCTAGCGGTTGACTCCCCTCTTTCAAATTGTTTCTCATTATTAAGAAAAGGTAACGAAGATAAAATACGAGCTTGTTTTATAGCAATAGTAATTAATCGTTGTTCTTTTAAGGTTAATCTATTCACCCGTCTAGATAATATTTTTCCTTGTTCACTAATAAATCGACTAATTAAACTCATGTTTCTATAATCAATTCGATCCCCCGATTGGATCGGGGCAAACGCCCACGAAAAGACCTCTTGGATTTAAGAAAGAGTCGCTTAGATTTATCCATAATTTGTTTATTCCTTATCCCTAAAATACTTATTTCGATCAAATCAAAAACAAAAAAAAATTCTAGAAAAAATTAATAGGATTTGGTTTGTCTATATTTATTTAGTTGTTTCTATTTAAATATATGAAATAATATAGATATATATCTAATTTATTTTTGATGTTCCTTGAAAAGGCGACACCCAAGCACTCGGTTCGATCTATATCGATTTCTTTATCTCCCATGAATTGTATGCTTGAAACAATAGGGACAGAATTTTCTCAATTCCAATCGACTAGGTGTATTGTGTCGATTCTTTTGAGTAATATATCTCGAAATACCCGTTGATTCCTTATTAACATCGTTTCGAACACAACTGGTACATTCCAAAATAACCCTTACTCGAGCATCTTTACCCTTGGCCATGAACCTCCTTTGGTTTTTGATTCACCCAGCTTTTTCTATTTTCCGCTCCGAAGCAAATAAGAAGAAAGGAAAAGGAACGAAAAAAATAGAAGTTGCGAACAACTCAAAATCAAATTATGAAATAACGGGTTTGTTGCAATTAATATAGTAAATAATAAGTAATACAACAATTTCTAAATATATTTCTAATCGCAATACAGTATTTCATTTAAGTATCTTGTATTGTACGATACTCCTATTCTAACCACATTCGGATTCGATATTTTTTTTTCTTTTAACTCTATTATTAATTTTATTCTTAATTTAATTGGAGCCTGAACCTGAATTTCGCTGAGGTTGAATCCGCTTTTTCTTTCTCTTTCCTCCCTTATTTTATCTATCTAATTAAAAAAAAAAGAAAAAGAAAGAAAAGAAAAAGAGAGGAGGGAACGGAGAGATTAGTCACAAATATTTGATTCTATCTCTAATCTTCTTCACCCCTTTCCATATCAATAACTAGAATGAAAAAAAAGGAAATGTCAACGCATCCGGGAAGAAACGATTTATTTCTATCAATAAACCTGCTAAAGACCCGAACCAGAGAGTACTTAATACCGGTGCCACGGAAAATATATGTTTTTAGATCTCGCATTGAGAATCCTCCTTCTTTTTTTCGTATTCCATATTGGACTACATTATGGTAAGAGATGTATATGTAACTAAAGACCACTTGTATTTGTGTGTGGAATCACTAATTCAAATTGACATGTGCAATGATTCGGTAGATAAGATTTTCTTTTTCTTAAAGCAGGAAAAGGGGTCCGTTTCCGCCGGGGAATTACCGAGAAAAATATTCATTTATTATTATATGTTATATGATATGAGACCAAAAAAAGAAATGGCAAGATCCATTTTGCATATGAATGAAGAAAATAAAATAAGGATGTGGAAAACAAGACGGGATTTTCTACAATGATACTGTAGACCATTGAAAGGGATGTAGCGCAGCTTGGTAGCGCGTTTGTTTTGGGTACAAAATGTCACGGGTTCAAATCCTGTCACCCTACCTATTACTGCTCAGAGGAGCAGTAACCGGGGATCCATTTTCGAGCGATTCAATTCGGACATACATAATCTTTAATTTTATGATAGCGTGCATATGCAAGAAGTATTTGTTGGGGTTGAAGTATTTTCTATATATATATAGAAAACCCTCTTACAGTTCTTTACAGTTTTTTCCGTTGTGATAAGAAAGCGCTCTTAGTTCAGTTCGGTAGAACGTGGGTCTCCAAAACCCAATGTCGTAGGTTCAAATCCTACAGAGCGTGATTCTGCTCTTGTGTTGTTAGGTCGAAAATTACACTGAACTGAAATAAAGCAATCTGAATTTGTCTTTTGACCTTGACCCCTCTTTTCTTTAATTTAATTCGGGGAGGTCAGTTAAAAAAAAAGATGTGAATTAATCAAAGGTCCAACTGATCACCACGCCTGTATTGTAAATATGCGGTTACGAATAATCCCCGCCAAAGTAATAGGAATTAGACCTAAGACAATTCCAAATAGAAAAACTTCAATCATCATTTCAATTTCATTTATTTGAAAGAGGAAAAAGGGGGTAATATCTATCGCGAAATATTAATATTAATCTGTATTGCCAGAAATATCAATTCCCAATAATTAATAATTATTGGGAATTAATACGGTAAGGAACTAGAGAATATATGGAATACCACAGAAGGATTTTTTTTATGACTTATTCATTTAATTAATTTCAAATGAGTCCTATCTTACTCAGACCAATAAATAGAGCCGAGGTTATAGTTAAAGCCGCTAGTAAAAAACCGAAATAACTAGTTATAGTAGGCATGAAGGAGCTAAAGGAAATCCGTTATTTTTATACATATGTTTAGAAAGCACTTTCCTAAGTTTCCGCTTTTGAAAGATACGAGGATAAGCAAAAATACTATAACAATTGAAAGACTAAGTTCAATTGAAAGTTTTTGACTCATCCATTATTCTCGAAGGTACTACCAAAAATAGAGTGACAGGGGTAGAAAAAAGAAAGAAATTCATCACCCTTGGCATCGGCACTTCCCACGATTCAGAATCAACAGATTTATTGGTCAACTCTCTGAGTAAACTAATATTCAAAATTATAATAAAAACAGTGTCATGTAACTTCATTTCAAAAAACGAAACTTTTTTGAAATCCATATGGAACAAAATTAGGAAATCACTTCTATTTTTATTTTGTATTTTGATTTTTTCTTTTTTATTATATCGAATCCATTTTTTTTTGCGAAAAAAAAAGTGACCTTATAATACCTTTCCCTTTTCTTTATTTTTTTTTTTTTTACTTTACTTTATTTTATTTACTTTCTAACTTATTCGTTTCAGCAGTAGGGTCATTCACAGAATATCTCAAATGACAAGAAAAAAGGGAAAGGTATTCGCACGAGCGGATCACTCGAAAAAATCAAATTTTGATTTTGGTCCAATTCGATTCTAAAATAAAAAATTTTCAGTTATAGATTTTCTATTTTGTCTTTCTATATATAAAGCATAAATCCCCCCCTTTGTAGTTAGGTCAAGAAAGAACCTTTTAATATTTTGATATAATACAATAACGCGTGCATCGCAAAACAAATATCGATTATTAAAATTTTTTTATTCATTACTTCTCTTTCTTTTATCGAATCCTTGTTACTCTTACTTGTTTTTGGAGACCGACCGAAAGGGGATTTGGAGATTTCGCACATCTAATTGAATTGGGTAAATATGATAATCTCTGTCATGAATTATTAGAAAAAAATCTGCTGGATCCGGTTTTACTTGATCTTCAATTTCTAGTCTGAAGCCAATAATAATAATGGAAATGGAGAGAAAGAAACCTCATACTACAGAAATTTGAGAAATTTTCTATTGAATGGTACCGAGTTATACATCGACCAGCAAGAAGAAGACGAAAAGAAGAATGAAATTTTCTAGTACTCCATTTCGATATTGATTGAAATTTCGTTGCTGTGTCAGAAGAAGGATAGCTATACTGATTCGGTAGATTCTAAAAGTACCCTCGGTACTATATTGACGATCTCACAAATATGGAAATTCAGCGAATCCCATTTACTGATCTTATCTTTTACGAATCGATCCCCCTTTTGACTGTACAAGAATATGTGTGAGCTCAGCATGTCTGGAAGCACAGGAGAACGTTCTTTTGCTGATATTATTACCAGTATTCGATAACTGGGTCATTCATAGCATTACTATACCTTCCCTATTCATTGCGGGTTGGTTATTCGTCAGCACGGGTTTAGCTTACGATGTGTTTGAAGCCCTCGCCCAAAACGAGTATTTTACAGAGAAGCCGACAAGGAATTCCATTAATCACCGTCCGTTTTTGATTCTTTGGAACAACTCGATGAATTTAGTAGATCTTTTTAGGAGGCCCCAATGACCATAGATCGAACCTATCCAATTTTTACAGTGCGATGGTTGGCTGTTCACGGACTAGCTGTACCTACCGTTTTTTTTTTAGGGTCAATATCAGCAATGCAGTTCATCCAACGATAAAACCTAATCCGAATTAGAGAGCTATGACACAATCAAACCCGAACGAACAAAATGTTGAATTGAATCGTACCAGCCTCTACTGGGGTTTATTACTCATTTTTGTACTTGCTGTTTTATTTTCCAATTATTTCTTCAATTAAGAGAAGAACAGAGAATAATCGAATAATAAAAAAATAGTAGGAATTCGCTTATCCCATTCGGAAGGATCACATCTTAATCTTATAATTATCTATGACTGTTTATGTCTCTAGCATGACTACTTGATAAAATGTGGAGGGAAGTGGGATAAATGGCCCGATACTACTGGAAGGATTCCTCTTTGGATAATAGGTACTGTAACTGGTATTCTTGTGATCGGTTTAATAGGCATTTTCTTTTATGGTTCATATTCCGGATTGGGTTCGTCGTTGTAATAAGCGAATGAACTGCGTTATAGACATCAAAGCGTAAGAACTCAACGGGGCCTATACCTCAAATTAGACAAAGAAAATAGGCCCCGTTGAGTTCTTAATAATCATAATATTTTGTTTTGTTCGTATAAATGACAAAATAGATCACCTTTTTCCGATGCTTCAAAAAATTCTATTTCTTTTTTTTTTTGATTTCTTAGTTATACGTATACATAAGAAATCAAAAAAAAGTTCTGATAAACCTGAAAAAATCGAAACTAAGAATAGGAATCTTTGACGAATGGAATCAAGAACTGTTATGATTTCGACACCAGAAAGGAAAGTCAGAAAAATTCCTTTCTGGTGTCGAAAATACCTTTTAGAATCCCTTGTTCCCCTTATTTATCCTTGCTTTCTCTCTATTTTCCGCTTACTTATCTTATGCTTAGTATCTAGTTTCTAACGAATCAAATTCGAATTAGAATAGAAAAACTAATAACTCCATTCTAAGATATGGAAATCCGCACAATAGTTATATACGCACACCCCTCCACACTTGGATGAAAAAGAAAAAACAAAGAAAGGCTATTTGAC
>JALHSO010000049.1:0-16937 GCA_022984855.1 Dimocarpus longan
AAAAATTTGACTCAATCAAAACAAACAAATTCGATCCAACTCAACACAAACAAAAATTCGATTCAATCAAGAACATACAAATTCAATTCAATCAAAATCAATTATGGAGGAAATATATTGCATTTTGCCGCAAGCCAGACGATGGCACAAAAATGATCTCTTGTGAGCACTGTCAAGAATGGTTCCATATCAAATGCATAGGAATGGCGGTGAAGCGTTTCAACCAGATGAAAAGGAAGGCCTCGATTATTTTCTGCGAAGCTTGCTTTGCCGCTTCTAGCAATGAAAAACTCGGAACAATCGATAGAAAGTATCTCCCCAATAAGTGACGAGCCCAACGCCGGGGTCAACAAGCCAGAGCGACGAACGGCTCCGAACCACGATCTCATATACAACTGCCCCTTCCATTGTTACTGCCACAAGTACTCCATCAACAACCCCGAAGCCACCGCCTCTGCCGTTTCCGATTCAAACCACCTCGATTCCGAACAGGATTGCAGCGACAGCGATCATGACAGCAACGGCGAGATCAGTGATGGAAGCAGCTCTGATTCAGAGAGCGATGACGAAAAACGAGGGTCGAAGAGATAATCGATATGAGAGAAGTCGATGGCCATACAGAATACTTGGTGCAATGGAAGTTTGCCGACGAATCCCTCCTGGGAGTCATGCAGGAATTGCAGACCCTGTAGGAGATTGGTCAATGAGTATCGAGTCAAAATCCGAAGAAAGAAGTTGAGAAAACTAGTCGGCGCCTCATCAACGAACACAGCCAAGTACAATGAGGACAATTGGTTAACTGAGAAAGATATGATGCAGATAGTTAGCACATACGATAGAGTTCCGGCATACAAGAAACCGATTGAAATAAAGCTGTTCCGGGGCAAACTCGAGGAAAGGGATGCCATCTATATCTCATCCATAGGCCCTCACGCATTCTTCAACCCTCGTATTCCACGAGCAGAGGATCGGCTACGTCGCAGATGGCGGCAACCGATTCTTAAGCAGTAGAAAGACTCAACAGAAGATCCAAACAAGTCTCGGTGGAAGCTTAACACTCAAGGGGATCGAATTTAACCAGCAGTCGAAATATAGACCACTGCGGTTCATCAGCAGCTTACTGGCGATTCAATTCGAAGAATATACCAAACAGGCGAAATCCCAGACAAGATGTCCATACGGAAATGGACTCATGATAGAGTGGTTGCCACACGCCATCGGAGCCTAGTGAAGCTTTGAAAAAATGGATAGCCATTAACGACCACGACTTCAATCGATGCAAGAAGTGCGGCAAGCAGTTCCGACAAAGGAACAGAATCCGACTCGTTTGCTCACGAAAAACGATGTAATCACGCTTAAATAAATAATTACTCACCTTAAATTCATTCAAGTCTCTTTCATTCCTTTCTTTTGATAGTATATTATGTCTTTTCTATTGAGCACAGTGCATCTTCTCAATCACTCTAAAAAGTTTATCTTTCGAACGAATCGGATGAAACTGTGCCACATAGCTCAATCACTCTGTATTGACGGAGAAAACAACAAAAATTTTTGGTGCACTCTGCCACGACTCTCGTTATCGAGCTATCTTGGTGTCTGTTATCTAGGGTCCAGTGCGGGGTCCACGCTATCTATCCCCACCACCAAAAAGTTTATCCTTCGATAGAATCAGATGAAACTGTGCACATCGCTTGATCTCTCTATATTGAAAGAGAAGAAAACAAAAAATCTTGGTGCACTCTGCCACAACTCTCGATATCGAGCCATCTTGGGTGTCAGATATGGGGTCCAGTGCAGGGTCCACGCGGTCCATTGAAATCTCCATGCTAGCTGTTCTAACTCGCATAACTTTTTTCGCCTTCGACGCAATGAGTTAAAAACTCAACAGTTTAATCATTGATACAGTGTACAATGAGGATAAGCGAAGAAAATTCGGTGCACTCTGCTCAGAGCCCAGTAATTATGGCTTTGATTGAAAGTATCTGCGCAGTATAGACCGGCCTCTGATTTAATGCCATCACAACAGCAAGAGAGAAAGAAAGAGAGCGAGATAAAACGAGACGAATTTGAATTCAAATTTTTCACCATTTATTTCGGTTTGGTATGCAGATTACATCATCGTCATTTTGAAAAGCGTTTCCATACCGTTTGATTGTTAAAGACTGCTTTGGAGCTCACGAGTGTTTCCTTTATTCCAGTTTCCAGTTCTCTTCAGCGCTTGCTGCCATTTTGGAGCATATTGTTCTGAATCATCCGGATTCGTTCTGCTTCGTTCTTATTCAATTTTTCACCAGCCTCATTCACACTCGCGAAAAAGTTTAAAATGTCTTGATACGGCCGTTGAGCATCTGTGAAGAGACTGATTAATTTTTCCTCGTCTACATTAACCAAATGTAAAATATTGCCGCTTCCTTGAGATCTTGCCAGTTCAACTCGTGGAAATTTTTTGTTGGTTTGCCACTGAATTCGAAAGGCTTCGGATTAGGCCACCTCTTTCTTATGGCTAACCAGCCAAGAGGTACTCCTTTGAGCTGAAAAATGAGGTAGGCTTTCATTCTTACCGTTGACCAGCCTAGCAATTCTGCAGTCTGCTCGTAAGACGCAAGCCATTCCACGTATGCTTTGGCTTCCATCGTATGGGGTGACGATCTGACGGCCATACCACTTGTCTGAAACAATTGCTCGCATTCTGACTTCTACTTGATCTTGTACTTGATAATTCACTTTTTGAAGTGTAAAACTTGAATGTGATGCAAGATAGAGATGCCATTCTATTTATATTCATGGATGAACTCATTTAGAGCTCTTTCTTGTTGAAACAAGTTGAAAAACTGAGGGAGATCGAAAATGCCAGGAATAAGAGATTTCTGAAAATTTTGAGAAAAATGAAAAAATCCGCAAAATTTCTAATTTGCGTTGAGAGCAAATAAGAGTCGTCGTGTCCTGGTTTTCAAAGCTATCGCTCGCACTCGATATGCGCAGTCGAAGTTCATCACGTGAAACCTTGCTTATAGCTCTAGAGTAACTGCTTGCTTTGCTGGGTGAAGCGGATGAGGCATCGCACAATCTGACTTGTTAGTAACCATTGAGACCTGAATTTGAGCATCTAGAATACAAATTTATATCAATTCTATTCGATCACTTCCCATACAATTTTTCTCAAATTTTCTCTTATATCCACTCTGAGGTGCATTCTATCTGATAGTCAACAGGCTAACAAAAAAGAGGCCTATTGGGAGCTAGGGATGAGCTATTTATTGGTGGTATGATTTACTTGAAACTCTCTGTAAAGTTTGCTGTTAGTACATTGTACCGGGATAGGAATAAAATTCTCGGTGCACTCTGCCACAAGTGCACAGCGAGAGCACATAGGGTTTTGGGGCCTCGCGAAATCGTCCCTTTATTAATTTTGTTATGGCTGCTAGAATACTTATTCTTGGTGTGATTTGTCTGAAACTTGTCCTCAGCTCAATGTTGGCATGCACATGAGGCAAGCACAACAAATATTAAGTGCGCTCAACTTGAATGGCTACAATCGACCCTGAATCGCTTGTTACCTAGGCTCCTAGCTACAAAAATCCGCTCGAGCCAAAAAGTTTATCCTTCGAAGGAATCAAATGAAACTTCGCACATCGCTTGATCTCTCCGTATTAAAGGAGAAATACAACAACAAAATTGGTGCACTCTACCCTAGATTGCCACAATTCACCTTGTGTCGCTAGTGCCCTAGGCGCTTATTCACAGAAGCATATAGCCCATGCACCTCTACACACAAAACTGAGAGAAAATGAAAGAGAAAAGAGAGAAAGGAAGGGAACAAAAATTCAAGTTGTATGATATCCATCCGAGATTAATTTAGTTTATTCAAAACTCTTGACAATATTGAGGAGACGCGGCTCGCGGTCAATCAAAGTCTTCAAGGCTTTTGCGCCCAATTTGCTGGTCTCAAAGTAGTTTCTTATGATGGATTCATTATTGACGATCTCGTCCTGCTGTCACGGTTATCGTTTTCAGTTCGAATCCCTTAATTCTGACCTTAAATCTCGGACTCTTCTTGAAATAACTGTGACTGATTATCTTGTCGTAGGCGAAGATGTCGTTTGGAGGAGAATCGCTCGATTGATCGCCGCCGTCATCAACGAATCCATCGCATTGATCCAAGTTTGGATCGTCCATCACATAAATTTGGTTATTGCCATTGGATTCTTGGTTTCGTCTGTTGAGCTTGCTCGCCTGAATCCGGTGGCGTTATCTGTATCGGTTGGCCAGTAGTCTCATAAAGGAATTGCAGTGGCTGGTTCAATTGTTGCTCGAGTTCTTGGTTTCTCTTCCTCAAAGCATCGATTTCCGTTGTAAGTTGCACCTTGTCCTTTTGAGCGTCTCAATTTCTTGTGCCAGGGATTGCTTAATTGGTGAATTAAAAATAGCGATATTTTGCTGAGTGTCTAAATTTTTGGAGGATTGATGTCAGATCGGTGTTGCTTTGATCGAATGTTAGCGGCGGCGGTGTAGTGAGGAACTGATTCCTGTCGCTATCGAGCAAGTTCTCATTATTGGATTCCATAGGTATCGTTGTTATAAACTTTTTGTGTTGACAATAGATGAAAAAGTTATGAGAATTGTAGAATTATGTGTGTTTAATTTACTGATGAGTGTTGTTCGGTCGAAGTTAAATTAGAGAATGACGAAACGTAGAGCGGAAAATTTGCAGAAAAACAAGCACGCGTTGCACGCAGCGCGCACTTACCAACGGTCAAGAATCTTGCCGCCGGCGCCTTGGCGCCACCGGTAACGTCGTTGGCAATCGTGAACTGGTAGCTGTCACTATCGCTGAGACCAGAAATGTGTGCGCTTCACGCGCTTCAGCGCGCGTCAAATTTCAGCGAGCAGCGCTGCTGCTACTGCTGCTGTATCATCGTACGCGTTCAATCTCATGCACGCTTGCGTCTTGGTGAAAAGCAGGAAATTTCGGGATTGTGAGTTTATCTCTCGACATTTTTCACTCAAATTCCGACAGTGCATTGCTTACAGTTGTCTCAATCGAGAAACTTGAAAAATTTCTGGTGCACTCTGCTCGAAACTTGAGAAATCGTCGTCGAAGAATCAATGAAACCATGCCGAGTCTAACACGCAAATGTCATTTTCTAATCAAACTTATTGAGAGTTGCATACAAAATTTCAAGCTTCGTGGCTATTTGCCTGGCTTCGAATTTTGATCAGTTGCTTCTTGCTTTGGATCCTTCACTTGCTGACAGAATGCTGCACTGCTTTTGGCGCTGCTTTTGCATGCCTTTTCGACATCTGAAGCTGGACTAAAGAGTGCGAAAACTCATTCTCCTTCATATACTTGTCATCGAAGACGGTGGTGATGGCGGCGAAGATGTATGAGAGCTATGCTCCGGCGAGACAGTGTAAACTGGAATCTGTGATTTTTTAGGTGGTGGAGAAAACCTTGAGAGGATGGCTGTCGCTGTTTTGTAAATGATCTCGTCGAGCTTGGCAAGACAACGCTAGATCAGGAGCCTCAGTCCGCGAGCCTGAGGCAACGGTTTGCTGCAAATTGAAGCTAGGACGTCGTCTTTTTTCAAAATAGTCTTGATTACTGCCATCGACACTGCGGCTAATTATCTGTCTCAGAGATTGAACGCTCGCTATTAGAGGCGATAAAATTGCGACTTGATCTGGTCCAAATGTTATTCGTCGCTTACTGGTGCTGCTGCTGCTAATGCTTTTCTTCCGAGCAGAGCTGAATTCTTCGAAAACCTGGTGTCTCGAGTCTAGCCTCGTCGCTGCGGGTCGCCACTGCCGCTGAATCCAAGCCTTTATCTGGATTTTCCGGGCTTTCGACTAATTCATCGAAAAACTTGGTCAAATTGTCTTTCCTTCGGACAGCATCAGCTAATGGTGCTTGCTTACTTTTTGGTGGCCGACCTCGTTTCTTTAAAATTCCAACTGCTTTGACTGATTTCAAGCTGCTGCTCACCTTTTAAGATTGCGCACGGTTGTCATCCCTAGAAGTAGAAAGCCGCTGGTGGTGATGTCTGTATTTCTAGTACGTCTGGGCTGGACGAAGATTGTCCAAAGAATCCTTGACCATATCCCGGAGTTCAGAAGCTGTCTTTTTTGGTGCAATTTTCGCTCCTTCTCCTCTGGCCTGGCAAGTGGAAGAAAAATTTCCTGCGGCAATTGATACTTTCCCCGACCTTTCTGCTTTAGGGACGCTGCAGCAATTGTCTACCATATACTGTTTCGTGGACATAGAGTATTGTTTTTTTGATAAAATCGCAGTCGTGGTCGAACATTGCAGCGGAATAAGTCATCCAAACTTCTGCATCGCCTTTTTCGTGATAAAATTTTTCAGTTTTTTAATTTGACAGCACTTCCATCGCCATTCTCACGTGAATCAACGCGCAGTGCATTGAATAGCCAGCACAAGCACTTTCACTAGGACTCTTCGTCGCGATCAGTATTGAGTAACTGTTGAGGAGAGTCTATCGCTTGCGCTGGTCTATTCCGTTCTGCGACAAACTTCTAACTGTGAGCGGATGCTTGATTAACATTTCTTTGATTTATGCTCCATCTGTTTTTGGCTGAGGCGCAAGTCGCTCGTTGGCCTCGTGGATAACAAAGTAACTCGTAAAAACATCTACAATCAAGTTTACATTTCATGCTCGCTTGAGCCATACTCTCTCGTAAAACACACTGATACACACTGATTCTTAATTACAACTCTTTCTCCGTTTCTCGTCACTCGCTCAGAAGCTAAACTGAATTAAATCTCTTTGAGCAACTATCTCTTTTTATATCAATTTATTATTATGGGCTCATTCTATTGATACTAGGATCCACTGTTGAATATTTCCAAAAAAGCTAAAAAATTGAAATTCTCTACTTAACTTGAAAAAAATCGAGTAATTGATAGAGAACGAAAAATACAAGAGGTCCAAAAACTAAGATTTTTCAAAAATTTCAAACATTCTCATCGTTAACCTATCGCTGAGAAGAGCTATAAATATAAATCGTCGTCTTCAACTTGTTCTTCATTCAAACGATAGTAGTCTAATTGGAAACAAGTTGCTATTCATGTGTGTATGCGATCGAAACAGAGGACTAACAATTAATTTCTTTCCCTCTTCCAAAACAAAGTAGTATAAAAATCGTCATGCTCCAAGCAGGTTTTCTATCGCAATCAAGCAGAAATGATTCACAGGGACAGCTCGTCGGAAGAGAAAGAAAACAATCCGAGCAGGAAGGACATAATACCCAAGACACCCGATGGTTTTGAGTGCGAACCGATCGACAGAATTTTAGGCCATTGAGACTCGTCGCAACCAAATTGCCTTTATTGTTAAGTGGACCAACTTGATTTGTGTACAAAGGCTAGTATAAATCACGTTTTGTCACCAACAAACGGAAACCTAGTTATGCGCCAATACTTGCTTGATTTGCGCTTGAAGAATCCCAGACGCTCTTTTCGTATCTCTTGGACAAATTGCCAGAATTGAGTGGAGTTTTGCGGACACCAGCTAAAAAATCGAGATCAGCGTCTTTCTCAAACGCAAGATTAAAATTTCTGCACTGTGTCTACAAATATAAGTTGTTTGCTGAATCAGGCCTCAAATACAGATTCCAACATTTGTAGTAAATTATAATAAAACCGAGGGACTATGAAAATCGCAAAAAGGGTATGACCCATTAAATTTCCGAATCAAGTCTATTTTTCTCTCTCGGCATCCACTAATACTCCCATTTTGTTCTCTTTCTATGCATCTATTCTCCCCAAACCAACCAAAAAAACAAAACCAAACCAAACAAGATGATACTGATCAACTGTGTCGTCGTGAATTTGAACATAATTGCTTTAAAAAGTTTATTACTCGTAATTTTTGCATAATTTCCAGGCAATGTTTAGCCAAGAGTGTGGCGAGCAACAATATTGAACAAGAATCTAGTGCACTCTTCTGAGATCGATGGAAATGGAAATCGGAGACAGATCTAGCAGTCAATTTTCATCGAAAAAAAAATGTCTTGCTGTAGTCAAAATCGTACAAAAATTTTCATTTGCCTTGAAAAGCAGAGCGACTCATTCGGAGATTAAAAATCATCGAGCTTTACTATTAGGGATGAACAAACATACGAGTCAAACTTACAAGAAACCAAATAAAAATAGGCAAAAACGCAATTTCTGAGCTTGATTATTGAATAATTTATTAGCTTGATCTATTACAATACGAATTCTGGGACAACAAAGTTAACAATCCTGGTGGAATCGATTCCTGCAGAGGGTTCCAGGCAAATTGGATAGTTTCGCACTAGACTGCTGAACTACCTCTATCACACTTACAGTTTGGACTCTTATCGAGAGATCTGGACTAGCAATCGCTTTCTTCCCGCTTAGCGCCATATTGATTTCGTCGTGGTGTGGATTATCGCTGGCTTGAAGTTGAGTGTCCGAAGATTAACTTTGATTAATTCCAAAAATTGGACTGAAGGCAAATTGAAAAGTCGACTCCATTTTATTAGTCGTGAATCACTCAGAATTGGCTTGTATTTTACCATGGCAGAATTGAGAGGAATGACTTGAGGTGAGTTTTCTGAAAATTTTGAAAAAAACCGAAAAAACCAAAATATCAAAAAAAGAAAAAATCTGCACGTACTCGATTTCGTGCGTGTTATGAAAATTTTCAATGATTCTAAGGCCTTTAAATTAGTTTTTCAGTCTCTTTCCTTGTATAAATACTCGTCGTCGCATTGTAAAAAAATTATCAATTCATTCTCGTTACAGTTAAAGTCACTTCAAGCACGTAAACAGGTCAAATTTAAAATAATGTCAACTCAAGACCGCTCTCAGTCAACTGCCTCCGTTCCAGTAGTCAACAATTTCAATGCTGATCCACACGGAATCGATGCCTTAGATTGGCTCACAAATACGAAGATGCTGCAATTCTACAAGGCTGGTCTTTCGTGCAAATGAAGAGTAAGTTGCTGCTTTATTTTGACGGCCGACCATTCCAATGGCTCAAGGCAAGAGGAAGGAACGTTCCGCCTTTTTCAATTTTTCAATCTTGCAGGAAAGAAATATTCATGGCTCGAAATAACCTGGCCAGACTTGAAGAAATGTATCATCGCAGAGTTCGGCTGCAAAGAGAGGGCTAGCCAGTATAGCGGAGGCAAAAGTTGCTCAGGAACCTGATCAGGATGTACTAGATTACTTTAATAGCAAACTCGTATCCTCAATAAATTGAAAGACCTACAAGATTCAGAGAAGGTGCCATCATCCAAAAGTATCTCCTCCCCAAATGGCAGCGAGCTTTGAAAACCACCAACCATTTGGAATGAGAAAGCACAATAAAATTTGCAGAGTGCCTTGCTAAATATTAACGATACTCAGGGGCGCTTGACGATGATAGACTCAACACTGTCAGGAAAAAAATTAAAGAAAATGTGCGAATCATTGAAATAAATCATAGTTCTTTCATATTCTAAACAACTAATGAAACATGTATCAAAACTTCAATCCTTGTTCTTCGAGTTTCTCCTTCTTTTTCAATCGAGTTTTTCTTGCATAGGTGAAGAAACAGTTGCGGTCCGTTCTTGAACAGAACGGTTGTGATTGTCAAGTTTTCGCGTCTGACGTCGCATTGCCGTAGATGTCGGCACTTTTCTTCTTTCCTGTCGTAATGATTCGATTTTCAAGTAACATCCTTTCACACCAAACTTGTTCATATTTTTCGTTTTCAAGTCTTCTTTAATGATCATCAATGCACTTGAGGGCTGAATGAGATCGATTTTGCTCAGTGCACTCCGAAGGAAGAGCCATTCATAGTGCATAGGCGCGCATCTGGCCTATAAATTAACTCTTGATGCAATCTCGCAATTCCGTCATAATTTGCTGGCCTTTCGTAATTTTCGCTTCAAACTCGCTTTATATCTTCTCTGATATGTGCTGCTTATGTTGAGAGGAAAAAAAATTGGTGCACTCTAAGCCCGAATCAAAATAGAAATTGCATACTCTCCACTCGATTCGAATCTCAAACTTAATAAACGCGTCAAACTACAGGTGTAAGAGAGGTGCCAAATTGAACACCTCTCATAGTTTTTTACTTGGAAATCGGCACAAATGATCATCGACATGTCATTGGATAATGATCAGAAAATGTTTTGGTGCACTCTGAAAATAAGGAGGAATATCATATTTCAAAGTGAAGGGTCTCACCTATATCAAATCTTTCTGCCCAACGTATGGAAAAACTGGCTACGTTCAATAGTGCCTTTTTGTTTGGCTTGCTTGAAAATTCATGCAACTACTGAGGCGTTGAAATGATGAAAAAGAATTGTATCTGCCGACTCTATCAAACTAATCGACAGCGAGAACCTCTGCGTGCCGAGCTCTATAGGAGCAAAGCACCAGAATCCTAGACTCTCCATGTCGCCCCGCCGAAATCAATGCAGAGTGTGATGGGCGATCTCCGCTTCCCATAATATCTGAATCACTGAGCAAAATCGACAGAATGGATGGTGTGGAAATTTTGATATTTTTTCAGAATTTTCGAACATCCAGAAATCCTCAAGATTCTGTGAATTTCGAAAAGTTACAGTTTCGAATCAAAAATCGACCTCTTATGTGAAAATTGCGAGCTGTTTCTGCATATATAAGACGACTGCTCTGCATTTTGCATTTCCAGTTCCTTCCAGCGACGAGAAAATAGAAAAAACCAGTCAAATAACCTATTTCGCCTCTCTCACTCTCTCCCTTTGTCACTCTCTACACGACTAATTTCTCTATCCTCTATCCAAATCAACAGAAAGGCTACAGTGCGAAATGGCAGCACCGATTCATGGAGTTAGTATTGGTTCAAATTTCAAGCTCAATATCGATTTGCTTCACGGGGGAGATAGCGGACAAAACGATCGTAACTGGCTGATCAATTACGATGTCATGGCCGATTGTATGAGATGGAGTGATTTTTGCGAAGAAGAACAATTTGCAGCATCATTTCACTGGTGAAGCATTGAGTTGGCTGATGAACCAGATGAAATGGAATGGCTCAATCAGCCTTTCGACTTCCCAAATTAAGCTTCCGAAAAATTGGCTCGAATTAACTTGGTACGAGACAAAAATTGTCATCAATCGAAAGTTCGAAAAGGAAGAAATGATCAGATTGCAAGAGCATAGTAAGGAGACGGCAATTCGATGGCGAGGACATAATGGACTTTTTCTACGAAAGATCAAAGCTTGTAGAGAAATAGGCTATTTAGACGAGGATGTAATTTTGATAGTTCAAAAATTCACTGCTCCTTGTTGGCAAGCAGCTTTGCAGCGCAGTTTCCCATTGGTGCGAGAAGACGACCGCGAATTTACAGTCTGCACTGCTCAATATCCAGAGATATGCAAGAGTTTTCGACTTTCCGCCAATTAATAATCGTCCGCACTTGAACCACTACAACACTACCACCGACATCAATAACATCAACAACGACAATCATTTGAATTGCAGAAATAAAAAAGAAAAACTGTATTGGATTCAATTAATGAGTTGGTTGTCAGTCAATTTTCCATTCGTGTGCTATCAAATGTGTGTGGTTGTGGTGTGTGTGTGTGTGTGTGTGTGTGTGTGTGACTATTGAGCAGAGAGGAGAGAAAAAAAATGAATTTTTCATTTTTTTCAAAAATCTCAAACCGCTCAAAATTTCCAGTTTCGACACTATTCTCTTCTTTTCCGGTGTGCTCAATATATCCAAATCTTTACCGTTTTTTCGCTCTTTTTGTTTGAACCTAGATATCAGAAGAGGGTATAAATACGATGCGATTGGCCAAGCTGCTTTCATTCGCCCTAGTATCATCTGCAAGTTTCAATCTAATTGAGAATAACAACAGTGAGTATGAAGGTTAGTTAAGGCATCATTCCGAGGACGCAGACTAATTGAGGGTGGCCCGCATTTCACCGGCACGACACCAGGAGGGAGCAGCTACGGTTGGTTGAAACGCTATGAAGTAGCTGCAAGGCGCAAAAAAATGGACGCAAGAAATGAGGAAGCAGAACTTGATATTTCACTTTGAAGGCCAGCTCTCAACTGGCTCAGTATACGCTTAACCAAGGTACCGCTGCCAAAAACTTTTTCTCTCAGCGATGGATCACCGCCAAAGTATTGGAAAGAAATGAGCTGGAAAGAAGTAAAGGAAGCCATACATATCAATTTCAACTATAGCCATCCAGCTTATCATTGTCGTTTGTCTGCAACCAAAGAATATCAATGTGACGAAAAAGAAACCAAAGTCTGTAAACAAACCGCGCCAAAATAAAACTTGCAATCTTTTCATCTGAAATTTATTTGAGTTTTAGATTTCAATTTTCGGGGGTTCTCAGAATCTGCCACACTCGGGACGTGCGTAAGAGCTACGCACACAGAGCCCGCGCGCGTAGAGAGGCGGGCCCTGGGGGCATTCTGACCAAACCAACCAGCCGCCTCCGGCGGCTGCAACGGACCAAACCACTTCGCCAGTTGATCGTGGTGTGCTTCGCATTTTCGCAATTTTCGTTTCACCATCTCATTGTTCATTCTAGTTCTTCCTCGATGTATAGTCAGTTACGTCGATATCTATGAGATTTCAATCTTGGAGCAATTTAGGAAATTGTTGAAAATTCCTATAGTTTTTAGGTTTGCGTCTGCGCACTATACATCGCTAATGTGAAAATTGGATAGAGGGAGGGAGTGTCGGATGCCCACTCTATCAACTGCCGTAACTTTACTTATTCCTCGTAATTTTTCGCCAAATCAACTTTCAAATGAAGCTTTGGACTCTATCATCACCAATTCTGAAACTCGTTTTTGGTGCACTCTTCTAGAACTGACAATTTCGCGAAGTCGAAAAGCACTCTGTTCGATTTTATCGCTCAATTGTTTCACTGCTCAAAAATCTGATTGGCATACAAAAATTGGTCTGCGTCACTCAACAAAACAATTGTGCTTCCAATCTAAATACTGATTGCTTCATCATGCCTTTCCATCATTCTAAAATTGGACTATTAACTGTAATTAATTGCGCTGCGTTCATCGATCGTCTGAATTTAGCACTTTGTTTTGCTAGCTGTCATCCAGAGGTTTACACTCGCTGAAAAAATTATACTCCTTACAAAAAGATAGGGAGCTGTCGAAAAATCATTCAAGTAAAATTCAAGTTTAATTTGATGCAAGAATCAGTAAATCAAGACAAGACGATTCCTCGACTGGTAACACACAACTAAAAACCAAGTCGAATCAGTTTTCAACAGTCAATCCTACCATTCAGAGATGCATCTCCAGATTTAATTGCGCTATTTAGTCGAGAGTTCGAAACAAAGCCTCGAGACGGTCTCATATTTATTCTGCACGGATATTCAAGTTCTTTCAATTACAGAAACATTATTTTACAAGAAGAAACTTGAACAAAAGGAGGCGATGCTGCTTCTGTTCGTAACAAGACATTGGCAAAATCATACTTGTTGATTTCTTTTATCACTTGCGCTATATACTTTGGACAATTCCTGTCCCAAGCACTGTGACCAGACAAAAAGCAATTCGATCACTTGCAATTGTTGTCACATTTCCACACTCCATTGCTTGTGACCCAATCCAGCGCAATGGAAACATCGTAGTCCCTTGCAGTTGTGCACTCCAAACTCATAGCATTCTCGCACTGCCATGGTCTCGCGACCACTTGCATAAAATAGCCGCTGGCTCTGCTTCTCTGGCACCACTGACAGTGGCGGAAATTCCCTATCATAGTCTGATGCTTTAGAGGCACAACTATCGATCCATCCAAGCGCATGAAGAGATGCAAGAATCCTTTGCAGTTGGTGTCAAATATATAACGTCTCGAGCGTTTTAATTTCTTTAGACGATCTCACTTCGCGTATCTCTGAGACGTAAATTCGTGAATTTGGATCACGCACAGCGCGTCGATTGCCTCTCGCTCAACAATTTCACTTTTCGACTGTGAGTGTTGGCGTAATTTCTTTGTACGTTTTGAGCAAAAAGCAGAATCAAATGGCGCTAAACAACTGCTAATTGTGTCCTTGATAGCCTGCAATTCAAACACTGTACGATACTCGTTGAATGACTATGTGGACAGGTCTCCTCTTGTAGTACAATTGCAAACCTGATATTGTTGTCGCAATTGGTGGCCGGATGAGAGCTGCAAGTTGTTTCGTATTGTGATCTGCCATTACGGAGGACAAAAATTGTCTCTCTTTTCAACGTCGAAAAAACTGGCTGTAAGTGTGGTTTTTGTCCTGCCAAATTGTCGGATAGAATTGACGCTCAACTTTGTACCATTTCTCTATAATTGAACTCGCAATTTTGTCGTGATCCAAGCCTGCATCCAAGTCCCTTACAAATGTCACCGTTGAAGTTCTCAAACTGTGCTCCCTCTTACAGAAAATGTTAGACCATCCAGTATGAAGACGCCTCAAATCTGTGAAGATATTGCGATTTCCAATCATCATGAGCAACTCAAATTCTTCCGCAAGCTTGCTATTCCCCAATTTGGATCGTTAACACTAACAAAACGATCGCATGGTCCGTAGAATGATGGTTCCAGCAGTTCAAAGTCATGGTCGAAACATCCTTGCTCTTTATTCGTTGAGGACGATACTTTTTCGCAATTGAGTTCCATTATTATGCACTGCTGTAATCAATTAGAATTTGAATGGGGTAGAGGAGAAGAGTTAGTGTTTGTGTTTGTGTTTGCTGGTTATAATTTAAAACTTGTTACTTTTACTCTGAACGAAAACAAATTGTGGAAATGATTCCCATCTAGCGAGAATGAATCTGGTTATATAGTCGAATTTTCATTGCACAAAGTAGGCTTTGGAATGGATATTTGGAAAATTTAGTTTTTTTCAGCTTTTAAAAAACTTTGCTCCCAAATCAGAAATATCGATATTTTGAATTAACGAATAATCTATGCCTTCTGAGATGAACTGAAAAAACCAAATTTTAAAAATATCAAAAATTGAAATCTTGGCCGTATTCAAAAAACATACGCTTCGTGTACTGGATCTCAGGAGGAGAAAAAAGTATAAATACGAAAACTTTGAAGCCAATTTCTTCATTCGTCTTCAAGTCCACCGAGGTGTCGTATCGAAGTAACCAGAAATTGTTCCAACAGTTTAGTTGAAAGTGAATCATTGAGTCTAGAAAGTGTTTGTAGTTTGTGAGAGTCTCTAAACAAGCTTTTGTTTCTTTTCTTCCAGAAGCGCCTTGTTTAGGAGTGAGCGATAAATTGAGTGAAAAAAACAATCTAGCTGAGAAGAAATGGACGATGACAACTCTACAATTGTGTCTCTGAATATGGATAGGAGAAGCCAGAAATTATCATCACTCAGTCGGCAAGTTTCAGTCCTTCATCCAGCATTCATCATGATCCAGGACTTGCCCAGAATAAACTTGGATAGCTTAAGGGAAACCTTTCCGGACTACAATCCCTTACTGGCGAACAAACAACAATGCAATTTTAGTCAAAGACGACGACGGAGGCAAAATTTTCAGTATATCAACAATCGAATTCCAAACGTCAAGTCAAGAGTGTGTAGATGAGAACGGTCTAGTTGTTGTGGAGAGTACGCGTCGTGGTTTGGCCTCAGAGTTGTTTTCAACAATGCACTAAAGCGCAGAAATTTGTGTCTAGTGAGTGTGTACTTTAGACCGGAGAGCAACTTTTGCCGAAATCAAAATGTCGTTTGAATCAATGGAAAAGAGCATAAAGTTTAAAAAATCACGATGTCATTATTATGGGCGACGTCAACGCTAGCTCACTCGAATGGGCCCCAGTTGGACATTTACTCAAGCTCAATGAGTGCGACAAAGGCACCGACAAAGACCATCCTTCCTTGCGAATTTGAGAAGAAAATTGTTACGTGGACGGGCCATATACGGTTTATGCGGCATACTAACTTGAAAATGCTTGAACAACAAGACTTTTGGGCCAACATTCTACTGCAAATCGAAAAACAACAAGATTTTAAACCTCGTACATCGACATCGCTTTAGTCAACGAGCAAGCTTACAAAACTGGAGGACTTTTGGTATGATAGATATGGGAGATTTCGGCCATAAGTTGATTGTTCTGAGGAGAACATCAGATTCGATCATGGACAATCAACGAACGATGTATCGATATTCTTTCAACCAGGTAAAGGCATACATGTTTTCGCGATTTGTACGAAAAAGTTTGGAAATCTTATCTACAACTGGAAAACAATGGAGCGCGATAAAATTATCACCACTATGAATAGGATCGCTAGCGAAATTTATAGGCATTTGCTGCATGTCGTCCAAGAAAACTACATTAAACGTAAAAAATTTGTCATGAAGAGAAAAAACCGTGCGATAAACATGAAGAAAATGGATCGAAAGTTGAAAATAACTACATGCAAATTGAGAAAATCAAAGCAAATCGGAATTATATTCAAAACCGTGCAAAATATTTAAAGAGATTCAAAAGTATCAGGCAATAAAAAGGTTAAACTCGAAACTATGAGGCATAATGGAACTTTGACGACTACTTCAATCATGCAACGACGGTGCCCGATAATCACGGAGATGATGAATTTGGAAAAACATTCGAGAATTGAACAAGAAGCAAGAAAGTAGTATCTACGAGTACAATCTCGCCAAGATACTCGACGAAAAGTTCCCTTACAAGCAAAGAAAATCCTCCATGCGTATGACTGCGGAGCTACAACAGCGTACACAATTACTCATCTTGCAAGAGGAAATTGACGAAGCTATGTATCACTTACGTGCCAAAAAGTATGAAGGAATCGAAGTTTACGATTCAAAACTCTTAGCACTGCATACCGTTTTTATCCGTCCAATTGTCACTGCCGTCGTACAAATGTCATTTTCACTCAAGTCACGCCTCTTATTTGCAGAACTACTCGCGGAGTTATCAT